>JALRMM010000152.1:31433-78675 GCA_026122155.1 Zymoseptoria crescenta | reverse complement strand
CTCTTTATATCTACGAAAATCGCGCTAACGGAGGATCGCGTTTTCGGAAATCGGGAAATGCGGAATTCGACCGGTTGGCCACTCTGGGCCTACCTACTGTGTCGATGCTGCCTGAGGCATGAGGTGGTCACTTTCGAAACGGACTCTGTCTTCCACTTCTTCTTTACGCGGAACGTTGTTGCCAGTTCCCCGAGTTTCGACGTCCCTTCGTCGAGTGTGGTCGCTCGCCCTATGTAACGATTTTGCGACCAGCAAATCCAGCTACACCTCGACAATTGACATGGCTCGTTGCTTACCACGACGATCTCGAGTCTCGCATACAGAGGTCCTCATGCATATACAAGAAGCAGCAGGTCCCGGGGAGATCGAGCCAACCACAACCTGTCTTCGAAAGAATTGATGCTCCTATTCGTTGCCCGACTCTGGCATCGATGTCTGTCTGCACGATGTCCACGCAGGTCTCCAGAGAAACATAAAAAAGCAACACTGCTCCCGACGGAGCAATGATCCTCATCATCAGAAGAATATTCAAGGTTTTGTGTATGGAACAGCACTTTCCCATACCACTGCGTCTAGCGTGCGTGCCTAACAACTTCGGGAGGTCGACACCAACAGTGCCGGAAGCGGACACGAATTTTTGGACCGTCACGCCCCGTACACCCAAAAGAGATTCTCGCTTCACTGGCTTTACGACAAGAAGAAGCATCAGATCCCAGGTGGGGGCAACCGACCTCACGGAGCATGGGCTTGCATGGGGCTCAAGGCGGATGACAACTGGAAGTGATGGAAGTGGTTTTGCTCATCGAAGACGACGACGGTGTTGGTCGGTGAGACAGTATGTACGTGACTTGGCAGGCGACGGACTGAAGCATGCAGTTTTCCTTGCAGTCAGTCGACAAATATGCTACATACTAAGAAGTCGAGATACCAATGACAGTGCAAACATCATTTGCTCTGTGCCATTCATTCCGTCGTCACTTGTAGAGCGCCATCATTGCCATCCACGAGGGCATGCCTTGTTGCCATATATTCCAATGTGGAGGCCTGAGGCATGCGGCTCTAGCCGATCAAGCGCATCTTCGTCTTTGAGCGAGTTCAAGAACGTCCGATCACTCTTCTTCATACCACCCACCACCCACCCCTCACTCTTTGCACATTGCTGCCAACGAGGCCACACGAATCATGGCCTGTAAGTAATCTCTTCCATTGCCTTTGAATACAATTTCTGCCTGCAATTCGACGTCACCATCCCGACTGGCTGCGCACGAGGTCACCCATCGAACCGGCCTTAATCCGATATACACCATCATTGCGATTCCTAGGACGAGACCGAGACCCCCGGAGCGCATTCTACGTACATGTTCCGAGCATCTGGAGCGTTCGGCACCATTTGATAGTCGTCGGGGCGCGCCTGCCACCACGAACACCACCCATCTCGCGTTCCCTCAAGAGCCAGATCTTCATCTCGAATACAAAAGGCAGCCTTCTGCTTGCTGCACCGACACCTTTTACGCGGGGGATGCGGTCGCGTCGACATTCTGGATACACCTGCCAATTCTCAGCTCGCGGCGACTCGCACAGCCTGAGATATCGTGCTGACTTCCTCATCTCCAGCGGGGCCCGTACTCCTCCCCACACACTCATACCCCACGGACGACATGTCGATGACCAATGGACACGCGTCGGAGGCTGCTGCCGATGCGACCAGACCACCTCTCCAGCCTTCCCGCAGTGAGAGCGACCTGTCCGACCTGAACGACATCCCCATGACCAACGTCTCATCGCCCCGCGGAGACGAACCACCCTCGGACGACGATGCCATCCACGACATGGCAACTTCAGAGTTGGAGGAAGATGAGGATGCACCTGGTGAAGAGGACGAAGACTTTGACGCAGCTTCACCCACGCATGAAAGGGCCAACGGGATGGATCACGACAGATCATCATCCGAAGCCGGGTCTAGACCAGGGAAGAGGAAGGCGGATGTTGATGACGAAGAATTGATGAAGCTGAACCCAGAGCTTTACGGCTTGCGTCGTAGTGTAAGATCGATTTCATCCATTGCATCGATTCAACCGCTAACATTGCTTCCAGGGCCGCGCCAGACCAAGCCGTCGAGTGGTACGTGCGCTTACGGACTGACATTGATGCAGTGTACTGACGGAATATATAGGTTGACAGTTCTGATGAGGATGAAGATGACGAGGGCGCCGTTAATACCGGCAGACGGCGGAAACGTCAAAAGGTCGCCGCTGGTGGACCATGTATGTCACTCCACCCCATTCACTATTGCCCGATCCACGTATACTAATCTGTCAACTTCAGCATCAACCCGAGGCGACAGAGAATCTTCACGCCAGGTCTCATCACCAAACTCCGAGTCAGAAGAGGGTGGCACATATGGTGGCCAACGTGGCCGTACCTTTGCGAAAAAGCACCGCCAAAAGATGCAAGCCATCGCCTCAGGGGGTGGGACACCGCAACTGAGTGAGGTTCGCTTCTCCACACGACGAGCGGCAAAAGTTGCGAACTACGATGAAGAGCAGGATCTGGGAATCAGCGACGAAGATGACACCGAGACCGCGACGCCACAATATTACTATGTCGAGGACGACTCACCCGCGATCGACCAAGTCTTGAACCACAGGCTCAAGGACGGGGCCGGTAAGTGTTGTATGGTGCCTTTCAAAGCAGAGCACACTTCTGACCGATGCGCAACAGACGCAAGCAATGGTGACAAGCATGACTATGAGTTCTATGTAAGTTGCCTCGAGCACCGCACATCTCATCAGACACTAACCATGCCGTTCGACAGATCAAATGGCAAGGCCAAGCACATTATCACGCCACATGGCTGCCCTGGGCAGAGCTGTCGTCGTATAAAGGCTTCCGCCGCCTCGAGAACTACTTCCGCAAGATCGTCAAGATCGAGATCCAACTGGCGACAGATCCTGATATCGCCGCGGAGGACAGAGAGAAATGGAACCTCGACCGGGAAGCATACCTCGACTCTCTGGTGGACTACAAGAAGGTGGAGCGTGTCATTGGTGCAAGAGATGGTGAAGCGGAGAGGGAATACTATGTGAAATGGAAGGGTCTCTACTACGACTCATGCACTTGGGAGACTGAGACTCTCGTCGCCCAGGAAGCGCAACACCAGATCGACCGGTATCTCGACCGCTCGGCCCAACTCCCGGTGTCGGACAAGAATGAGGCGAACATCAACACAAGATCGTCGTACAAGCCGTTCAGAACGCAGCCATCCTACATCAAAGGGGGCGACCTTCGAGAGTTTCAAATCCACGGCGTCAACTTCCTGGCACATCACTGGTGCAAGGGGAACAATGTCATCCTCGCAGACGAGATGGGTCTCGGCAAGACTGTCCAAACAGTGTCGTTCATGAACTGGCTCCGAAACGATCGTCGACAAAATGGTCCCTTCATAGTCGTCGTCCCTCTGTCAACCATGCCTGCGTGGGCCGACACCTTCGACCTCTGGACGCCGGACATCAACTACGTGGTCTATAACGGCAACGAAGCTGCTCGCAAGATCATTCGAGAGTACGAACTGCTCGTTGATGGGAATCCCAAGAAGGTCAAGTTCAATGTCTTGCTCACGACCTACGAATACATCCTCGTCGATTCCGGCTTCTTGTCATCACTCAAATGGCAATTCATGGCCGTGGACGAGGCTCATCGGTTGAAGAACCGCGAATCACAACTTTACGCGAAGCTCATGGACTTTGGTGCTCCCAGTCGGCTCCTCATCACCGGCACGCCCATGCAGAACACACTCAGCGAGCTGTCCGCACTCATGGACTTTCTCATGCCCGGCAAGATCTTCGTCGATGATCAATTGGACTTGACCTCGGAGCATGCCAGCAGGAAGCTTGCCGAGCTCACCGACGCCATCTCGCCCTACATGATCCGACGCACGAAGCAGAAGGTGGAGAATGATCTGCCGCCAAAGACGGAGAAGATTATCCGTGTCGAGCTGTCTGATGTGCAGCTCGAGTACTACAAGAACATTCTTACCAGGAACTATGCTGCACTCAACGCCGGGAACAAGGCCGGCAAGACCTCCCTGCTCAACATCATGATGGAACTGAAGAAGGCCAGCAATCATCCGTTCATGTTCCCCAATGCTGAAGACAGGATACTGGCTGGCAGTGACGCCCGAGACGATCAGCTCAAGGCGTTGATCACATCAAGTGGCAAGATGATGCTTCTGGACCAGCTCCTCACCAAGATGAAGCGCGATGGCCATCGAGTCCTCATTTTCAGTCAAATGGTGAAGATGCTGGATATCCTCGGCGACTACCTTCAACTCCGTGGACATCAGTTCCAAAGACTGGACGGTACAATCGCAGCAGGACCTCGACGCATGGCAATTGATCACTTCAACGCCAAGGACAGTCAAGATTTCTGCTTCCTCCTCTCAACTCGCGCTGGTGGACTCGGTATCAATCTGATGACTGCCGACACCGTCATCATCTTCGATTCCGACTGGAATCCTCAGGCTGATCTGCAGGCCATGGCTCGAGCGCATCGTATCGGTCAGAAGAAACCCGTTACCATCTATCGACTTGTGTCCAAGGACACCGTGGAGGAAGAAGTGCTTGAGCGCGCCCGCAACAAGCTCATGTTGGAGTTCATCACCATTCAGAGAGGTGTGACCGACAAAGATGCGCGTGAGCTCGGCGATCGAATGGCCAAGGTCGGTGCTAGCACTGCCGAACCGACGTCTTCGGACGACATCTCCCGCATTCTCAAAAGACGTGGCCAGAAAATGTTCGAGCAGACTGGCAATCAGCGCAAGCTTGAAGAGCTCGACATCGATGCAGTCCTCGAGAACGCTGAGGAGCATCAGACCGAGCAACCTCAAGGCATGACTACTGATGGTGGCGAGGAGTTCCTTCGAAGCTTCGAGTACACCGATGTCAAGATTGACCTTGAATGGGACGAAATTATTCCTAAACATGAGCTCGACAAGATCAAGGAAGCCGATCGTAAAAAGCAAGAAGAGGCCTACCTGGCATCAGTCATCGAAGACAGCCAGCCGCGCAAGCGCAAGGCACCCGGCGATGATGGACGTGATCAGCGAGCTGCGAAGAAGCGCGCACGGGACCTCAACGCGAATGCTGACATTGACAACGACTCTGGCGATGATGATTCGGACCATGGCAGCGATCCTAAGCGGGCGCTTGGCGAGAAGGAATGCCGCCACCTCATCCGGGCGTACGAACGATTCGGCTCGATCGACGAGAAGCAAGAGGAGATTATCCGAGAAGCTCGACTCATTGGGCGCGACGTCGATGTGGTGCGCGACACGCTCAAGGAAATCATCGACACTGCTATTCGGCTGCAGAAAGAGCAGGCCGACCAGCTTGCCGAGCTCGAACGGACCACCAACAAGCCGATCACGAAGAAGGAGCGCAAAGCTGTTCTGTTCGACTTCCGCGGCGTGAAGCGTCTGAATGCTCAGACCTTGACCGATCGACCGGAGGAGATGAAGATGGTGCGCGACTGCGTCGACCAGACTCCTGATTGGAGGACCTTCCGCGTGCCCGAAGCCCAGAAGCCTGCATCATACACTGCCGAGTGGGGTGCAAAGGAGGACGGCATGCTCTGCGTCGGCATCGCAAGGCACGGATACGGCGCGTGGATCCCCATTCGAGACGACCCTGATCTTGGGTTGACTGAGAAATTCTATCTGGAGGAACATCGCGTGGGAGCCAAGGAAGCACGCAGTACCGGCGGCGACGAAGTCAAGCAGGCCAAATCGCCCGGCGCTGTTCACCTCGTGCGGCGTGCCAACTACCTCATCAGTGTTCTCAAGGACAAGATCAGCAATGGCACCAACCAGGCGGCCAAAAGGGCACTGGAGAACCATCACAGGAACAACCGCAAGCATCTTGGTCAAGGATATGGTCGTACGTCCACTCCAGGACATGCCGGAAGCCCAGGACCTTCCGGCCACCGCAAGAGCTACGCTGGCGACAGTAGGATGCACCAGTCGGATATTCGGAACAGCTTGAAGCACGGCTCGCCAAACGGACACCTTAGGAGGGATGACCGAAAGCCGCGCTACAGTGAGGAGCGCAAGGCAGGTCACCACCGCAACGCCAGCTCACCCATGAACGGTGCGACCAGGACCATGTCTGAGGCAGACCAGCGTGTCCGCAAGATTATGGAGCCAATCCAGAGTACCCTCGTCAAAGTCTCGGGTGCGACCAAGAAGAAGATGCCCGACGACGACGCACGTCTGAAGATGATCAAGATGGGTCTCGTGGCGATCGGCAACCACATCACCACCCAGGTGCAGAGCAATGGTCAAGCAAGCTTCGAAGACAAGCTGTGGGACTACGTCTCGGATCACCACTGGCCGCAGTCCAAGTCCAGCGACAAGCGGGTCTCTGGTCATAAGCTTCGTGACATGTACAAGAAGATCTCGGGCAAGGACAATGCTGCGGCGGCTTCCAAGGCGAGTCCCACGAAGCCTAAACCTGCTCCAACCGAGGCTGGAGCTTCGAAGCCGGCTTCCAATGGCGCAGCTCCCGCGATAGTCAGGACAGAAGCCGTCAAGCTCGAGCCGACGAAGGCCGAGCCGCCGAAGGAAGAGCAGATCCAGGACGAGACGCCGGTGCAGACCGTCGAGGCGGAGTCGGCGAAGGATGCCTCCGCCAAGGCCGAAGGTGTCAGGACGGAATCGAAGCCGGTCGAGCAGTCAGCTGAGACGCAGACCAACACTGCCGGCCTAGCGCCCAAGGACGAGGCGAGGAACGGCGAGACGGAGCTAGAAGTCAAGCGCGAGGCTTTGCCAGAGGTCGCTGCGCAATAGAGGGAGACCAAAGAATGTCGAGATGAAAGTGTAAAAGGCGCATAAGGGAGCACACTATGTGAACATCATCTGAACGAGAGTGTCGTATACCGGACGGATTAATGGCGAGGCGCACAACAACATGACGATATTCGACGGCACAGCACTACTTGACGGAGCACAAAATTATTGTTCAATCACTATCAGCGTGTGCATGGCATGGAGACATCACACGGGCAACGGGAGAGATGCCGGCGGATGCATTTCTGTTCGACGGCCAATGGCGTTTTGGTGGATTGCTGGGGTTCCAGGAAACAGGGAAGGAATGGTGTGCATATACACAGACATGGCGGGCAGCGGACGTGGCAGCAGATGCACGGAAAGTGCGTGAGGCGGAATAGGCACATGGCCGATGGATGCTGAATGAGTGTACGAGTAGTCTAAGAGAAGTCCGTAAGACTACAACAGCAGATCTCAACAGTACGTACCTTCGACTGATGAGGAACGCTACTTCACACACAGAGACCGTCGCAGAGCCGTCGACGACGCCTACGTGATCGCATGGCTGCTACTTCGGATTACTCCACCCCAAACACCATGATCGACACTTTGGCACCTGCCAATTGCGAGACTAGTCACTCGAGTAGCGCGGATTTGGGGGCGGAGTATCGGGTTAATGGGAATGGGACGGTGACGGTGGATTTTGTGCAGGTGAGTATCATTGAGGGGTGTTGGAAGAAGGGTTGATTGGGGTGTTTTTTTGCTGACCGGAGGGGATGTGTAGTTGGATCGGATTACGTTGCCGAGGGTGTATGTGAGGGAGATTCATACGTTTGATGAGAGGACTTGTGAGATTACGAAGATTTTGGGCTATGTGGCGTGGGCCGGCGGTTGGGCTGTAGGGATTCTTGAGTGGTGGGCAGATGGGTATGGATGATAGGGGAGCTGCCATTGTTTTCGTCGGACTGGAAATGCAGGGAGATTCGCGGCGATGAGGAGACATCGTCGACCGTATTGTTTCGTTGTTTGAAGGTGCGGAAGGAACGAATGCATGCCTTTGGCAGCTGTGTGGATTCAACTGAAATGGGCGACCAGATCTGTTTGCAGTCGCTCTGGTATTACCCCTGGTTGCGGAAGTTCGCTTCTGGTAGTTGACTCCGTCGTGATAGCATGGAGCATGGTCTAGGCCTGTATCCGAAGAACATGGCGAATTCTCTAGGACGTGTTAGCACACTGCACATGCGTCGAACATATGAATATAAAAGTCGCGAATACACGTCAGGTGTTTGCCGTTAGTATTGAGAGTCCGGAGGGGTACAATGGTGCGCTGAAGGAGGAGCAGGACGTACGTAGGGACACCGCGTACAAGCGATGCAGGGAAGAGAGATCTAGAGCTGGGATATCTGCATAGTTTCCAGTCGTGTTCTTGGTAGTTTGTATTGGTTTGTATGACGTGTGGAGCGGCTGAAAGATGAAGAAAGAGTCCGCGGGAAGGACGCGAAGGACCGGAGGTCTTATGTGCCAGGCTTGATCATGATCAGATCACGGACCATTCGGTCGTCGGAGTCCCGGATACGATTGTATTTGGTGGTAGTGTGGAAGTGGAAGTTCCTCCTCAGCCAGAGGTGAAGTCAAGAGCGCTCATGCCTCAGGCGCCTCCGCATAGGATAGGTTCTATGCCATCTTATATTCTTCACTTCATCCGCTTCATCCTCATTGACTCACGACAGTGTTGAAGACATGAAGACCACGGACATCTCAGCCTTTGCGGCCAGTCAGCTATCGCTTCTGCAGAACGAGCTGGACTCAGAACTCGCAGAGACGCAGCTCTTGACATCGACACATGCGCCCGTATCTCTCCAACGCGCCGGACTTGCGGTCCTCAATCTGACGGTGTCGTCTCAAAGAACCGGATTCGGTGGCAAGACACTCTTGGAACTCTCTCTAGATCCCGCAGTCGCATCCGACTCGGGCGAGATTCCAGAACATGGCTTGCGTGTTGGCGATATCTGCGCCGTTGCGGATCAGCCTAAGGGCAACGAGAAGAAGAAAGAGCGAGAAGGGATGGAGAAACGAGGCGCTGAAGGAGTGATCACCAGGGCAAGTCGGACGGCTATCACAGTAGCTTTGGACAAGGAAGACGTAGACGTGCCCAGCGGCAAGCTCTGGCTGTATGTAAGCCTCCAGAGACGGTAAGTCCTTTTCATTTCGCTGATCTCTGTTTCCTACACAGTGTCAAGCTGGCAAACGATGTCACGCATAAGAGATTGAGCCAGACCATGACACGACTGCACAAAATGCAACCATCTGAGCACAGCGTCCTCACACAAGTTCTCTTTGGTCATTCTTCTCCTTCACCCATTTCTGAATCTGACTCGAAAGCTGCGATTGAATGGAATGACCCAACTTTGAATGACAGCCAGAAGGACGCCATTCAATTCGCACTTGCGAGCCGAGACATCGCGTTGATACACGGCCCACCAGGAACCGGCAAGACACATACCCTGATCGAGCTCATCTTGCAGATGCTGAAGTTGAAAATGCGGCTGCTTGTATGTGGGCCAAGCAACATCAGTGTCGACAACATTGTCGAGAGACTGGCACCGCACAAAGTCAATATGGTCCGTCTTGGACACCCTGCCCGGTTGCTTCCAAGCGTACTCAGCCACAGCATGGAGTATCTCTCCCGGACGAGCGATGCAGCAGCTATCGTTACAGACGTCAGGAACGAAATGGACGCCAAGCAGGCATCGATACGCAAGACCCGCAATGGTCGTGAGAAGAGAGTCATCTATGGCGAGCTGAAAGATCTGCGGAAGGAATACCGACAGCGCGAAGGCCGCGTAGTGAGTGATCTTCTCCGTGGCAGTGGAGTTGTGTTGTCGACTTTGCACGGCTCAGGCGGCTGGCAGCTCAAAGATCAGCAATTCGACGTTGTTATTGTAGACGAGGCAAGTCAGGCACTTGAAGCTCAATGCTGGATTCCTGTGTTGAGCAGCGGCGCCAGTAAGCTGATACTCGCGGGTGACCACCTCCAATTGCCGCCAACTATCAAATCGCTGAGTAGCAAAACTGCCAAGAAGACTCCAGTTCAGGTGGAGGAGGCCACAGAAGGTGTCAACGAGCTATCCGTCGGGGAAAAGAAGACCGCAAAGGAAGACCGCGTGAATCTTGAGACAACACTCTTCGATCGTCTGCTTGCACTGCATGGGAACAAGATCAAGCGCATGCTCACAACACAATACCGGATGCACGAACTAATCATGCAGTACCCGTCCGAAGCTCTGTACGAAAGCAAACTCGTGGCAGCAGAAGCCGTCAGAGCACGACTGCTCCACGGACTTCCATACGAAGTCCAGAAAACAGACGACACATCCGAACCGGTAGTGTTCTACGACACCGCTGGCGGCGACTTTCCCGAGAAGACAGAAGACGACACCAGCGGCGCAAAGGGAAAATCAAGCCTACTAGCAGAAAGTAAAGTCAACGAATACGAAGCTGGCATCGCACAATTGCACGTCAAGGACTTGATCGAAGCTGGTGTCAAAGCCGAAGACATCGCCATCATCACGCCTTATAATGGCCAGCTTGCCCTTCTATCACAAATGTTGAAAGACCGCTACCCAGGTATCGAGCTTGGAAGCGTCGACGGTTTCCAAGGCCGCGAAAAGGAGGCTGTGATTGTCAGTCTTGTTCGTAGCAATCCGGAGCATGAAGTTGGATTCCTGGCGGAGAAAAGGAGGCTGAACGGTGAGTGGCGTTGGCCATTTTGCCCATTGCATCGGCACGCACCGATGTGGCTCAGTTCGTTTCCTCTGCGAAGTGCGATCAAGCTGACAGATTTCTTCAGTTGCCATGACTCGACCCAAGCGCCAGTTGTGTGTCATTGGAGACTCGGAGACAATCTGCAGGTGAGTCTTGGAACGATTCAAATCTCATTGATGAGCTCACCCCGGTCAATGCTGTTTGAGACGCTTACGTCCCAGCGGTGTGGTCGAAGGCATCCATGCTCAAGTACGACTGGACTGACGTTTCGCAATCTAGGGGTTCGAAGTTCCTCAAGAATTGGATGGCTTTCCTCCAGCAAGAGGCAGACCTGAGATACCCAGACCCGGCAGACCTACTGCCGTGAGAATCTATTGACAGCATGACAGCCGTGTTTCTGGCCCATTTCGCTTGTATCCACGCAGTCCCACGACAAGAAGCAGCTGCCGTGTGACGTGCAGCCGTGCGCATGCGCGTGAAATGCAGCGGAGCTCGGGGACGCTTGTAGCTAGAAGCTGCAGGTACATGACTCTTGTGCACGCTTGCATTTGCGACGGACTGGGCGCTCTTTGTCCGATTTGGACGATGACAAGCATTTATGAGTCCACACCACTTTCGCAGCAAGCAAGGGCTTCAGAAGCGCGAGTTCACTGCTCCGGTGACCAGACTATCGATTATCGTTATCGACTCGTGTGGGTCGCCTCTGACCGCATCCTTTTTCGAGCATGGTCCAGCAGTTCGCGAAGATTTGCAGACGTCGCGGACCCTTTCTGTGTCTTCAATCATCAAGGATCTCACCACATGCAACGTCATGTTTTGAGATCGCCACCGTTGTCGCCGCGTTCGCGATATCTCCAAGCATTTGTGTTCATACTCCGATGGAAATATACACGAAGCGGGGTCAATTCCAGCAGCCGTTCCGCCTTGTGCGTTTGCCCAAGGGCAAGGCACGGTTATGGCCTGCCTTGGTTCTCGCTGGCCACACTCGGAGTTGAAAGAAATTGCACTTGTTTGATGCATGGACGGGTGAGTGCACGAGGACAAGACTTTCGCCTATCGTGACGCCCCATGCCCTCGTGCTCTAGCGTGTACCACGTTCGCGCGCTTGTGAGATCAACTTCACGCGGGGTGACAAAAGTTGCCAATCCGTGAATCGATCTCACGAGCTTCGATTTGCAACCAAACTCCATCCATCAACGTCGTGGCGTCGTGGTTTGGAAGATTTTCTTGAACAGCACACGCATGTACAAGAAGTATTGCAGCGATCCGAAACCTTCGATTCGGAAACAGTCCTAGATATGCACTTATCCTTTGGGGCGAAATTAAACATGCAGGAGCTGCAGCCAGCGGGAAAAAGGGTCGGACTCAACCTTCCAGTTCCCCCCCCCCCCTCCCTGTACTCTGGAGTCCAGCGCGAGCGCGCTGAAACGCCACTTTCAAGGTAAACGTGCCTATGATCCCTACAGAATCTGATGAAGGGGCAGCGACCTTGAACGACGGTTGACAGCTCAAACGCTACGGAGTCCAGACGCTTGCGCCATGCATATTGCGCATCGTCACTTTACGCTCTAGTCACGAATCGTGGCGCGTTCCTTAGAGGATCAGCTGCGCCGGCAAACTTCAGTAGTTTGATGCTGCAAGGAACGGACATGAGCAGCACATGGGCGCCACAGCAAATTGGCCGTCAGGATAAATCCGAGGCGATGCTGATACATCTAGGGAGGTACCGCGACTGATACACACCGCTGGGTCTACTTCTCCGCTGGCCATCCATCTTCTTTGCTCATCACACCCTTTTTGCATTTGCGTCTTTGCCCGGCTCTTGACTTCTCGCGACTAATTGGCCCCTCGATCAGCGACTTTGCGTTCCTGATTGCGTTCGATCACCAATCGGATACCACTCTCTTACGCTGACGGCGCAAAGATCGAAAGCTAACAGCCACAACTCCTCCGATTCTGGTTTGGCGGATCTGGTCCTTTGATGAAAGAGTTGTACCTGATATCATCGTCCGTTCCCACATTCGCTTGACTCTGTTTCAGCTGTTGAAAAGCTCCTGCTATAGCACGTCTGCTGGCGGTCGTCTCGTGTTCATCTCTGTCTTTTGTTGCACCACAGTCCTTACCGGAGATCTGTCGACATTCTTTTCGGTCCATTTGATCGATCGATCCCGAGTGGCCTGCATGGAGTGCACCGCGCCCGCGCCGGTCAATGGAACTTCCAGGTGATGATTTGAATTCGAAGCTGGACATTCTCCCCGAAAACGTCTTCGGGAGCAGGCCGAGCTACGAGTCCAGGCCCCGAACCAGGAACCGCCTTCACAAGGAAAGACCTGTCCCCAAGATGCGTGGATCTAGTCATGGACCGACGTTTTCCATGCCTGGCGACAGCTTCAATGCGTGGAGGAACAGCGCCTCTGCTGCCAGTGGCTTTGGAGAAGAAGGAGAAAAGACGACTCGGAAAGGATCAATACGCAATGCTGTTCGACGCATATTCGGCCGCAAGCGGCGGACCATTGCACACATCCCGGAGGAGTCGACATCGAGGCTCTCGAACATGCCTAGGCATACGTACCACCAGAGCGAGCCCATAAGTGGCCTCGCGATGCGCGCGCAAGTCCCGGAAGCAAACCATGCTCGTCCTGAGCCAGAGAGAATGCTTTCTGTTCGGAATCCGGACCGGTCCCCAACTCCTGGGATACAACGGGCAGGATCACCTTTCGCCGTGTCATTCCCGAAGAGTGCTATGCTGAAGCCGATGGATTTGGGGAACACGTTCCTGCCGGTTGCCTCCCCAGGATTGAAGCGACGTAAGACGCTACCCAGCGTGCACGCCGAAGAAGAACAAGTCGAGAGTGGCAAGGACCCCATTGACCATGCCGCACACGAGGCTGCGAGGGAAGAGACCCCCAGTCCCGACTTTGAAGGTGTTGGTCAAGGTGCGGTGAAGTTCAGCAAAAAGCCCGCCAGTCCCAGGAAGCGAGTCAAGAGGAGGTCAAGAAGCATCGATGATGTGATTAGGGGTAGAAGGCATTCGAAAAAAAGATTGTCAACAGGAAATCGAGACAGGGACATACACGTTTGGCGTCAGAGCTTCCAGCAGCCGGATGTAATGCGTACGAGCGGTTTTTACAATCACAATGTGGTGCAGCAAGAGGCTGCGGCACAGGCTGAGGGCGAGATACGGAGCGCGACTGTTCATGACCAGGATGAACCCGGCGAGCATTCCGATCACAACGACCGCATGCCTATGCCTCATACCGCGGAGCACATCCCATGCACGGAGATTCCAGCTGGAGGACAGATCCCACAGATTCCAATCCGGGGAGCGTCACTGCGCAGTGCAGGCAGCCAGTATGCCACGGCCGATGAACTGAACCAACATAGTAGCCCAGACCACGACCCGCCGATTGACCTTGAAACCCGCATAGCCAACATCGAAGCCGGTCTAACCTCCTTCCAAGCCTCCATCAATCGCCTCACCTCCTCGCGCAACCGCCGCACAATCGTCGTCGGCCAACCCAACCCCCTCCCCCGTCGCTCCTCCACCCCAGACTGCACAGCCGACGCCGTCGACCCCTTCACCTACGAATACCAATACATCAACTCCCTCCAATCCTCCATGTCGCCCAACAGCAAAGCAGCAGCAGCAGCCAAAGCAATCTCCGACCTTCCCCCAACCCACCCCGAATCCCTCTTCAACCCCCCCAACAAACCCCTCCCACAACCCCAATCCTCCCCACCTCACCTCAAATTCCCCACCCCACCCCACAGCTCCCACCACCACACCCCCTCCCCACAAACCTCCCCAACAACCCAACCCCACACCTTCCGCTCCCTCTACCAAATGCTCTCAACCGAACGCTCCGCGCGCCGCACCCTCGAAGCCGACCTCCGAACCCTCCAAGCGCAAGTCAAAGTCCTCACGGCCCGGTTATCCGCCCCCTCGAATTACCCCGACGACCTCCTGGATCCCGACGCCGACCCCGACGTCCAAGGCGACCCGCGACGGAGCTCTTACCTCCTCATGGGTTCCTCCGCCCGCTTGCACGCGCTCCTCGACGAGACGGATTCTTTCCCTTCGTCCTCGCCTTCGCCCTCGCCGTCCCGTGCATCGTCCCTGCTGAAGACTCGCGGCGTCTTGGAAGCGAGGATGCCGACGGGGATGCCCACGGGTATGCCGGTCACGAGCAGGTTTAGCGGGAGTGAGAGTGAACTTGGACGGTGGTCGGGGTTGCACTCGGGAGACGGGGAGGGGGTGAGGGAGATTGATTTCGGGGGAGGAGGTGGAGGTGTAGGAGGGGAGGGAGTGGAGAGTAGTAGCGAGGAGACGCCCGGGGAGGCGTATTGTACGCCTGGGGAGGAGAGGAATGGGTATAATTTTGACTATGGGGCGTGGGATGGGAGGAGAGGGGTGGGGGAGGTGGAGATGTTTTAGGAGTGAGAGGGGAGGTGAGTGTGATGCGGTGAGGAATGAAGGGTTGGTGGAGATTGTAGCAGCTGGGCTGCGTGATGTGTGCGATCTTGTAATCCTATGTTATGGCTTTATGATACCCGCATGAGATATGTAGTTGTACTGGAGTGTCATTCGACATCAGTGGAAAGGGTCAGTTGTTGGAGCAAGGCGTGCTTGACTCTGCTTGTCCAGAAGTGAGTAGCCAGATTCATAGCAACATGAAGCGAATCACAAGAAATCATCTCAATCATATTTCCTGCCTGCCTCATGCACATACCTATCTATCAACACCTCCCTCGAAAATCACTCCTTGTCAAAACTATACCTCAACCACTCCCCCACCGCTCTCAAACTCTCCCACCTCACCCCTTCATCCCCATCTCCCATCAACGCCATGACCCTAACCTTCAATCCCAATTTCTCCAACACCGCCCTCTTCTCCGGACAAGTCTTGACCAGAAATGCCACGTCGTTGCATCCAATCGCCAAGACCTGCTTATCGTTCGCCCATTCCTTAGCCAGCACCTCCGCCAACTTCTTGCACAGAGCGCCTTTATCCTCTTCAATGATGCGCAGGGCGTTTTCGCGCCAGAAGGCTGCGTCTTTGTGAGGAGGCGACCAGCGGAGGTGACCAGATTGGACTTCGGCGGCGTATTCGTCGAATGTGGTCTGTGTGGCGGTGTATTCTTGCACCATGGTTGTGAGGGCTTCCAGGTCCTCGAGGAGGTCGGGGTCTGTGAGGTGTCGGGATTTTAGGTTGGTGAGGATTTGAGGGAGTTTGGCCGGGAGGGCTGCGGGCATGAGGGCGGCTTTGTTGGAGGAGAGGAGGTTGCTCAGTGTGCCGAGGAGGAGGCGGGTGGTCTTCTCTTTGGGTGAGACGCGGAGAAGTTGGGTGTACAGTGGGACGATGTCGTGTTCTTCGTCGAGACCGGGACCGACCAGGGAGCCTTCAAAAGAGAGCTGCCAGAGAACCATGAGGATGTGGTAGAGGAGTTGTAGGCCCACGCCGCTGATCTTGATGTTGGCTTCTGTGATGCTACGGATGCTGGCGCCGGATGTGCTGCCGTTGTAGAAGGTGCTGTCTGTATCTTTACCACCCGTGGCGTTGCGGAGGACATCTATGAGAGGTCCGAGGGTCTCTTTACGTTGCGTCCAGAATTGTTGGCGTGATTTGCTGGTGCGGAGGAGGGCGCTGTATTCCTGCACTGCGATGTCTTGGAGGTTGGAGTCGGAGGTCTTCGCGAGCTCGGCGATGTAGGAGTATAGCTTGGGCAGCGCTTCGTCGATCTCAGGTGTGGATCTTGGCTGGGCTATTAAAGCGTGCGAGAGTAGTGAAGAGAGGACGGATGAGGTGAGGAGTGGGATCGGATCCTCTGGGTTGTTCGATTGCTTCAAGAGAGGCAGAAGTGGCTTGTATGGGTGCGGATGGGCAATGAGCGACTCGGTCAAGGATGGAATATCTGCACACTGATCAGTACATCTCTTCGGGGGTGTCCAAACATCTATGTTTCCTTACCGTCAATCAGATCCCCAGTCAATACCAGCATATACTGCAGGATATCCGTCCGCTTCGCCGCGCTCTCGAATATGCTCTTTGACGACTCGCCATTGCCTAGCAGCAACGCAGTGTATGTATTGACATCTCCCTCGATTGTCTGCTTCCTCTGCTCCTTCCGGACCTTGTCAATCGCCTTGATCTTCTTGAGGTCTTCATCGGTAATGGTCTTTGCGCGGACAGCTCCTTCCCATGATATCGGCCGGGCTCGAATGTTGTTCTGAAGGGAGACAATGTAGGCGGGCGCATCGATCGACATGATAGTGATGTGGTGTGGATGTGACGGTACGACGAGAGGTGGATGGAGTTGATAGAGGTCGCAAGCTGTTGGAGCTTCGCCTGACGTCGATCGGGCAATGCCAAGCTCCTCGGAGCCTTCCATCACAAGCAGACCCATCCTAAAACATGGCCATGAGCATTTGACATTTACGATCAGGATGTCGCGGAGCATCGAAGAAGTTTCAGTTGATTTACAGCGAATGTGTTCATATACGGCCGTAAGCACCGCAGCCTGACGTTCTGTCCCATAAAGGCGATGGTGGTATCATACACAAGCTTCCTCCCATCTACTCCGTCTCACTCTCCAACCTAGTGCTGCGACCACTCAATGGTGTTCAAATCCACTCCCTCCTGCACCAGTTCCCACAGCGGACTCAGCTCTCTCAGGAACGTTACTCGCTGTTGCACCGCCTTCAACACATAGTCAATCTCGTCATCGGTCGTGAACCGTCCGATTCCGAACCGAATGGAGCTATGCGCCGACTCGTCCGAGTTACCCAACGCACGAAGCACATACGATGGCTCGAGCGACGCGGACGTGCAGGCGGACCCGGAGCTGAGCGCGATGTCCTTGAGCGCCATCAGCAGAGACTCGCCCTCAACGTAAGCGAAGGAGACGTTGACGCAGCCTGGGTAGTGGGCCACTGGGTCACCGTTGAGAGAAGTGTGTTCCATTGCGAGGAGGTTGGTGGAGAGCTTCTTCGACAACGCGGAAATGCGCCTGGTGTCGTACTACGAGTATCGTTAGCTGTGATCCTCTGCTGGTTCATGATATGCAGGTGGTGTGATATGACTCCAATCATACAGTTTGCTGTGTCTCAGCATGAATGCACCGGTCAAGATGCGCTCAGAAAGCCATGCATGTTTGAGCGTATAATCATGTTGTGGGTGGGGTATAGAACAGGGAGAATCGGGCTTACCTCCATTTCCTCCTTGCAAATGCGGGCTGCCTCACCAAAACCGATGATGAGTGGTGGTGCCAGTGTTCCAGATCGAAGACCTCTCTCCTGTCCGCCTCCGGAGATAATCGGGTCCAGTCTCACTCGTGGCCGTCTTCGCACGTAGCAAGCTCCAATTCCCTTCGGTCCGTAAATCTTGTGTCCAGAAATCGACATAAGGTCGACGTTCATCTTGTTGACATCGATCGGGATCTTGCCTACCGCTTGCGCGGCATCGGTGTGGAAGTAGATCTTCTTGCTCCTACAGAGCTTGCCAATCTCCTCCATCGGCTGTACGACGCCGACTTCATTGTTGACTGTCATGATCGACACCAGACATGTCTCCGGTCGCATAGCCTTCTCCAACTCTGCCATGTCTACAAGTCCGTTGTTCTGGACTGGGAGGTACGTGACCTCGAAGCCCTCCTCTTGCAAATGGCGACAGCTGTCGAGCACGCACTTGTGCTCGGTCTGACAGGTGATAATGTGGTTCTTCTTGCCACCCTTCTTGAAGAAGCGGGCAACACCCTTCACACTCATGTTGTTGCTCTCAGTGGCGCCACTCGTGAAGATGATCTCCTTCGGGTCCGCTCCGATGAGGGCTGCGATGTGTGCTCTTGCATCCTCGACCGCGGTGTCGGTCTCCCATCCATAGGCATGTGTTCGTGAGTGAGGGTTCCCGTACATTCCAGTCATATATGGCAGCATGGCGTCGAGTACTCGTGGGTCGGTAGGTGTGGTGGCTTGCATGTCGAGATAGATAGGTCGGGTGCCTTCGTCCATGACGGTGGCTTGCTTCAGGATTCCAGCAGCGGGACTCATCGCTACATCGCCTGGGATGGCCGAGCCGGGTAGTGTCGTGTCTTTCGGCCGAACTCCAGTCTCTGCTAGGAATGCCTTTTGGTCCTGTCGGATGGTGTTCTCGACGGTGGCATTCTTAGGACTTGACTCGGAGACATATGTTCTCCGACTTCGTGAGGCGATGCAGGCTCGTGGAAGATGTGCGGAGAAGGGTGTCGTCGACGTGGACAGACGACGAGAGCATTGCCTTAGAGCCTGGCGGGCAGCATTGGGTGCCAGATGTGACATTTTGATTGATGGTGATGAGGACGAGAATGTGCGGATCAGCGAGTCTAGAAAGAAAGTCGCCTCCAGCTCGCTGCTTACTCGCTTAGTCAGGATTCGATGACCTTTCCGATGACCCGACCTAGAGAAACAAAGCATGACGGCTTCTACTATGCAGTGGTAATGGCCAGAACAAGTATTCTAAATGCTCGGGATCTTGAATTGTCCAAGTGGGAAGAGGGTCATTGCTCTACTCCTACATTCCTAGGTTGATGGCACCACCGCCATCGCCGAGTGAGATGAATGTTTCCACTCATATCGTACTTCGTACAGCCGAATTGCGGGACCTTCTCTGCCGCTGACGTCGGCTCTTCAGGCGACGAGCTTGGCGGCATGTGCGGCGGACAGCTGCATCTTCTTTGTGATCCGACTTCAAGGATGTTGAACTTCTACATCATCTGTTGACCAGCATATCTTCGAGACCTGGTCGCGATCATTCGCCAACTGCACCGGTTCTAATACTGTCCGCGCCGACCCACTCCCCACGCAGCGATACCACGACCAACGGACAAGCTTGCCGACTGCTAAGCCACTTGCCGTCATCCGGCAGACCTCATACACAAACCGGAACATCTGCTGCCTGCTGTCGCATTCCTCTCCTTCCACCCACTAGAGCACACCAAAAGGCACGCCGCCAATAGCTTGAAAGGGTAACGCCGTCAAGATGAGTTGGAAGGGTTTCCAGAAGACGGTGACGAGGGTATGCACAATCAACGAGCTTCATGGCGCATCACAAATGCCCGCCCCCGGACGAGGACTGACGACGACAACAGGCACCGC
This sequence comes from Zymoseptoria crescenta, assembly GCA_026122155.1. Taxonomy (NCBI): domain Eukaryota; kingdom Fungi; phylum Ascomycota; class Dothideomycetes; order Mycosphaerellales; family Mycosphaerellaceae; genus Zymoseptoria; species Zymoseptoria crescenta. Next base: position 58,960 of record JALRMM010000152.1, on the reverse strand, counting down.
AAACCTTCAAACAAAAGTTCAACATGGGCGAAATCACCAAGGACCCCATCTATATCGACGCCGAACGCCGCTTTGCCGACCTCGAACGAGAGACGAAGAAACTCCACGACGAATCGCAAAAGTACTTTGAGGCCATCAACGGCATGCTCGACCACCAGATCGAATTCTCCAAAGCCTGCGCCGAGATCTACAAGCCCATCTCCGGCCGCGCGTCGGACCCGGACTCCTACGTTATCGACGGCAACCCGGAAGGCATAAGAGCATGCGAGGAATACGAGAACATTGTGCAGGAACTCAAAGCGAGTCTTCAACCCGAACTTGAAATGATCGAATCGCGTATCGTCAAGCCCGCCGACGAACTCATGGAGATCATCAAAGTTGTGCGCAAAGCCACCGTAAAGCGCGACCACAAACAACTCGACTACGATCGACACAACGCTACCCTCAAAGCTCTTCAAGACAAGAAGGAGAAATCACTCAAAGATGAGAAGGCGCTCTATCGTGCGGAAAATGCCGTCGAGCAGGCCACTTCAGAGTACGAGTACTTCAACAACCTCATCAAAGAAGAGCTTCCCCAACTCTTCCGGCTGGAAAAGGAGTTCATCGGCCCACTCTTCCAATCCCTGTATTACATGCAACTGAACGTCTTCTACACCCTCCACGAGAAGATGCAATCCATCGACATCGGCTACTTCAACCTCACCCTCGACATCGAAGAGGCATTCGAAGCCAAGCGCGGCGACATCCAGCAGCAGGTCGAAGCCCTCGGCATGACGAAGTTCAAAACCACAGGTGGACCTCGCAAGCCTCTCAAATACGGCCCTGGAGGTTCCAAGCTGGCTCTCGAGAACGGGAGACCTGGAGGCCGACTCGCGATCGAGGATGGCTCCGCAGCAGGCCCCCCTGCTCGACGATTCAGCTCCGACACCCACGGAGCTCCACCTGCATATACCGCCAGCAGCGCCTACACGGACAGTAAAGAGATCGGGCGCGCGAACTCGACAGGGAGCAACTGGGCATCCGCAGCCAAAGCAAAAGCTGCGCCTCCGCCCCCTAAACCGAAGCCTTCACGCCTCTCAGCGGCCCCTGATGTTGAGACTGTGACGGCATTATACGACTACGAAGCGCAAGCTGAAGGGGATTTGTCATTCACTGCCGGCGAGACGATTGAGATTGTGAGCAGGACGGATAATGTTAATGAGTGGTGGATAGGAAAGATAGCGGGGAGGCAAGGGCAGTTTCCGGGGAACTATGTGCAGGTCAACGCATAGCGTGGGTTGAGGACATGTCGAGGGCCGGACAGCTGATGTATCATGTCATGCATTGCAGGCTGCGACTTGGGTGGTAGTCGAATAGCCGAGGTGAGGAGTGTGATGAGAACGTGTATAGCCACCTGGATCTTCTCGAAGAGATCACATCGCAATCTGTCTATTTGAAGGGTCTCGGCCGGAGTGTGCTGCTCTTGGACAGAGAGACATTATCGAGGCCATCTTCGTTCGCTCGTGGATGCCTGAGGCATCGGAGTCTGCCACGTTTTCGGACCTGCACCTACTGCTTCGACACCTACGGAATTCCTGCACGAGCGGTCAACATGTGCTGACAGTCACAATTATCTATGGCAACTTCCCGACGGACGACTCAGCTGCTGAAGGTCACATGCATCCACCGACTTCACGCCTTCATTCTTGCACGTAAGTACATTCCGAGCCGTTTGAACTTCCTGCTGGAGGGCGCTCCCCAATCCACCGAGACGAACGGATCTGCTTGCGAAAGACTTGCCACCGAGTGACGACAAGAAAGGCCACGGCAGTGCACACGGCCGTCACCGCAATCATTGCCACGGGAGCCCACGCGGGCGAGTCGTTGATCTGCTTTATGTTCATGCCGAATGCTCCAGTCACAAAAGACAAGGGAACGTAAAGGAAGGGAACGTAAAGGAAGGGAACGTAAAGGAACGCCGGAACCGTCAAGCGTTGCGTACGCTTTGCCTGTTCCGCGTCCGACTCTGCATTCATGAGATTCGTGGAGCTGATCAAAAGTCGGAAGGACTCCATCAGGAAAGTTTCCGACGAGTCGGCTCGCTCCAAGATATCCGATGTAGGGAGGCTCCGAGTTGTGCCCTGGCTTGAACGAAGCGGCTATGGTTGACAATTCTTGACGAACCGACGGTGGGGTCCACTTCTTTGTGACAGCCACACCGTAGTTCAAAGTGGCGAGTTGCTCCCGGAGGTCGTGCATACGATCGTTAATGAGCGAGTTGGGTCGGCGGATGTCTTTGAAAGAAAGCCTCTTGATGGAGCGATCCAAAAATCGTAGATTCTGCTCGCAAGTTGAAGCGACCAAGAGATGAAACAGGGTTTCAGCGGAAAGTATCTCGGTCGAGAACAGCACATTCAGATGCCATGTATGCGACAGAAACTGCTCCATCGTACTCCACAGGTCCATCAATCCAGACTCCAAGAGGGACGGAACGACCAGACCACCGCGATTCAAATCCAGTGGAAGGTGGAGGATTGCTACGGGCACTCCATCGCTGGCACTACGTGGCTGCCAGGCCATGGGCGCATCGATCAGAATGGCGGCGTGCAATCGCCTCAAGGATCACCTTTGACTGGCGGGGACAATCCGAACGAGAACGTGCACAACGACTTTGTGCATCTCGGCCCACCGTCTCGTACTACATCTTCCCTGGCATCGTGAAGTCCGGTCGCTCGATAGCTGCTTCTGGCATACCTTCATGGCGAAGGAAGCCATCGGTGCCGGAACACGAAGACAATGAAAGATTCGCATCATTGCCTGGGGCCGAGGGCGACGCAAAGGAGTTCCCGATCGCAGAAGAAGATACCACCGGCGGGGGAGAGGAGGAGCGTTCGAGTCCGAGTCCGGACGCAACAAGCGCATCCGACGCTGCTGTTGGAGATGTCCAGCCAGCTTCCAGGAGTCGTTTCGCTTGGAGGAAGAAGTGAGAATGTGGCCAGGTGAATGATCACAAGACTGTGTGGAGGACCCCAGGAACGAGTCACGAAGGATGAGATGCTGTTCGCACAAGTTCATTTGCGATCGATTGTATGTGCAGGCTGGTTTCCAGAATGCGGTTATTCACAGATGTCGTCCAGACCTGACGGGCCATTTGCAGTGCACAATCTTAGCCGAACGTCATGTTACCGACTCCGTGGAAGGTGTTCCCTTGTAACACGTGCTTGTTGTTGCTCGTAGTGCCAGAAAATACGTGAGAGCTCAACCTTTGCAGAGCGACCTGAGGAATGAGAACCTTTCTTGCGCGCACCAATCCTTTCAGCAACTTGGCTCCCATGGTCGAAGCTCTGGTTTTCACTACATCCTCCCCGAACCAGTCGGAAGCGTAACCAAATCGCATAATCCTTGCAGATGGCAAGACGTTTGGCAGAAGGTCATCACTAGTCAACCAATTCACATAGGTCCCAGGCTTTACGAGACCGGCCCAGGTACGATCAGGATGCGCTGCGATTCCGTGGACGGCGACAACACTTCGATGTTAGTTTCATTCGACGGGTGAGCGGTTGGAATGCACCAACTCGACGGCGTCCGCATCCTCGATGTCGCTCGATAGGTCACGGAGGACTTTGATCCCACACTCCTCTTCGTGCAATGGCAGCATGGACAGCGGACCGGTCAGCTTTATCGACTATTCCCTCCAATTTTCACGGAGCGAGCACCAACCATGCTTTGGTCTCCGTAAGACTCAAGAGCACCGTTGACGTGCGGCGATCGGAAGTGCAAGAATGTGCGGATGCCCTCGGGGTTGTGTTGTCCAGCGCAAGGAAAAGGCCGGCAAGAAGAAGATCACCGGGACGAAATCGACGCGCTCCGAAAGAGTATAGTGATGACCACCTCCCTTGCGAGGTACCTACTCATATAGCCTTGACGGTACATTTTGGTGCCTGCAGGTCGCCAGACAAGGCTGAGGGCGCGTGATCTCGCTTACCTGACGCAGATCTACCCGCGGACTAGATGAGATAAAGCTGAGGACATCGATGGACGCAGGGGGTCGAAGCAGCGATGTTGCTGTACAGCACCCTGGGCATTGCCGAAGAAGATGTTTGTGTCGTGCGAGCGGGTTTCTAGGAAAGCGATCTTCACAGCCGTTTCTTGATGCCTGAGGCCAACATACATCCAACGTCTCTTCAGACGCCTTGCTCCGTTCCCACCTCTTGAATCGTGACGCAGACGCGAAGAAGAGACAGTGCTTCAAGAACTCGTGTTCCAACAACATGATGTATCAAGGAAAGCACTGTCGGATCAACGGACCGCTACAGTACCAGCAGCCGTGCCGTGTAAACGATCATCCCGCGGATCTTCTTCAAGATGAGGGGTGATGAGATGTTGACCATACTACGCGAGAGGGATCGCTGTTCGGTTCAGTGTCTCTTCCAAGTCGAATACCAGCACACTTCCCTCCACGACCGTAACAACCAAACAGATCCGCTCGATTTCCGACACACCCCAGATCATACGAGCAACACCCTCCTCCTCCTCCACCACCATGCCCTACGACTCCACCATCTCCTTCACCCTCGACACAATCTGTCCCTGGACCTACCTCGCCATCCGCCGCCTCCACAAAGCCCTCGCCCAACTCCCCTCCCCCACCACAACCGGCACAACCTTCACCCTCAAATACCTCCCCTACCAACTCTACCCCTCAGCCACCCAGTCCGGCGAAGACAAATACGCCTGGTACCAGAAATCCCGCTACGGCGACTCGGCCGAGAAAATGAAAGTCTACGAAACCCTCATGACCGCCTACGGCATCGGGGAGGGGATCGATTATAAATTCACGGGGACCGTCGCGAATACCCTCCACGCGCATCGGTGTATATACGTGTTTCAAGAGCGACGTGGAGCGGAGACGGTGGATAAGTTCGTGGCGAGTTTGTATCGGCAGTTTTTCGAGGAGGAGAGGCATCCGAGTTGTCATGAGACGTTGCTTGCGGCGGCGCGGGAGGCGGGGATTGGGGATGAGGAGGCGAGGAAGGTGGTGGTGGAGGATGAGGATGAGGGGTTGATGGAGACGAAGATGTTGATTCGGGAGCAGGCGGGGAATGCGATTGATTCGGTGCCGTATGTGGTTGTGGAGGGGAAGAGGAGGGACGTTACGTTGCAGGGGTGTAGGGAGGTGGGGGAGTATGTGAAGGCGTTGGAGAGGGTGATTAAGGAGAATTCGTAGGGTGTGACGGTGGGATGAAGTATGAATTATGAAGCTGTTGGACAAGCATGCCGGCCGTTCGTTATTCTTGATTCGTCAAGCTACCTGCGTATTTCCAACCCCATGCCTTTAGCACATTTCCGTGCCAGAGCCATCTTCAAGAAGCATTCTCGGCCCAAGCCACGCATCTGCCGTACAAAGTCGTTGCCGCCGATTCTACCACGATCGTTGGCTTTCTGCAGCACATACATCGCTTCTCGACAAGCAGCCTCCTCAGCACACAGCGTCCACAACTGATTGGCGACCATGGTAGGTGCAATGAGGACTTCGTCGATCGGTGGCTGTTTCTTCGACTTGGCCGTTTCGATCGTTCTATCACATTCTTGTATACTGCGATGTAGAATTGCTTCGTTGTTTGACAAAGTCTGATCGAGTTGCTCCAATTGACGAATCTCGGCTTTGAGTCGTTCTTGGGCGGTGTATAAAGCCTGCTGCTGTGCTTGTAGAGGTGCAATGGCGGAAAGATTCTGGTTCACCTTCTGCTGCGCTTGTTGTACTAGCGTAGCTGATATGGCTTGCAGAAGATGCTCCTTCTCCGGATTGGGCGGTATGGGAGGCGCGGGAGCAGGTGGTCCATGAGCCGAGAGTCCAGGAAGAGCAACTTCGAACGGATCGGAGAGCAGATCAGGAGCTGACTGCTTCTTTTGTGTTTGAGGCGGATGCTGGTATTGTTGAGGGTATCGTGAGTTCGGCTGATGTTGTTGCTGGTATGGATGATGTTGTTGAGGATGGTACTGCGCCCCTTGTCTTTCGCCCTGGACTTGGTGGAAATGCGGTTGCGCATAACCCGCCTGTGGCATGTTCGTATGGCCGTTGACAGGAGAGACAGGCGAGACCGGACTGTGTCTATTCTGGTACTGCTGATGTTGGTGCGGCCCTTGGTGCTGCGGCGGAGACACTAATCCAGCAGGACCAGGCGAACGACCATGCTGGTATCCTACCGGTGGCGTTGACCAGCCATGGGCTGGTGGCATCTGATTCGATCGATGGGCGTGATGTGATGTCGGAGCAGGCGACTGACGCTGCGCAAGTTCGTGAGGCAAGGGTGGCAGTGGAGGACCATCTCGTCTGACATCGCGAGCTGGCTGAGCGTACTCCTCGCCCGGTTTGGGAGGTACAGGAGGCGCCGCACTACCGCTCGAGCCTGTTGCTGCACCAGAACTACCAACTCTCTGCTTAGGAGGCAGTTGCGGTGGACCAGCAGCGCCGGGCCCTTGTTGCGGAGCGCCGCCCAATGGCCGTTGGAGCTGCTGCTGTTGCGCGCGGCTGATCACAGGAGGCTCCTTCGCAAATACCTGCTGTAGCAACTCCAAGAACTCCTGTAGCCCAGCTCGATCCCACATCCCACGCCAATCTCTCAGATATGGATGGTATATCCTCCCATCAACGCCAACATGTTGCCCGGGTCGTATGAGCATCTCTTTCCCAGGCTCGACGTATGCGATCGGAGCTTCTTGAGGGTAAGCGTGAGGAAGCCATAATTTGACAGGAAATCGGTATGTGCTTCCTCGAAAGGTCACAGGCAAAGTCCCCGAGAGAGTCAGCAGCAAGGCAGATGCGCCATTGTCGTGGGTGTAGACCTCTGTTCGCGGAGAGATGGAGGGGAATGCGGCGAGTGCTCTGGCAGCATCGGAGTACGTTCGTTGCGGGTCTTGATATTCCTGAAAGCTTTATCAGTCATACATGTCTAGACCATGCTCTTCGAGGTTCAACGCACGTGAAGAACGCTGTACAGCCAGGCAAGCACTTTGTCGGGGACTTGTGCCATGATGCTCTGGGTTATGGTCTTGAATTGGTTACAGACATGATCGCCCCCGCTCAATCCATCGGGACCAACAACTCGTCAATCGTCCAGCGATGTTACTCGAGGTATGCGGAGTTAAGGTGGAGCATGGTGGATCAAGGCTCAAGGTCGCTCTGCAACTGACGTTGGACTGAGGCGCCTCAGGCATCAATCTAGGAGGTATTGGACGCTCCAACTACACCTTTCACTTTCAAAGACCTCGACCTCATAACATTGACAACACATTCATCGCATTCATCTCGAGTACGAGCCGGAACGCTTGTGAACTGCGATTGCTCTCGCATACCGTCATCACGATGGGGCAAGCTGCGGTCTGTAGGTCGCTCTCGAAGTCCATGCAGCTTTCGGTCTGTTGCTTTGCTGTACGACCGCTCGCCAGAACGCTTTGGCAGCACATGCGCTCTGCTGCTGGTCCAAACGCTTCATGAAGACGGTGATCCATGCCAACAAAGTCTGGATTCGATTCTCGTTGCTCCTCTGAATTGCTAACTTTGACAATCTTGCTGCAGCACACTGCAGCAAGCACAAACCGACTATGCGTTCTCTTGTCTCTTGTCTCTCGTCGGAACACCAAACACAAATCTCTTGGATCATATTGAAGTAAGTTCTAGCAAGGCTCGCAACTACTACCGAGTGGTTTGCGTGGTCGAAGATGCAAGAACGTGTTCCATTGGTGACCCCGATTGCTGCAAATATCCTTTCAGCTCGCCATGTTTGCGAGCATTTCCTTCTCCTGATATACCCTTGAGTCTTTGCTCCCCAGGCAGCTTCTTCTTCCACCATTCTCATCACCTCCGATTCCTACCTCACACTCACACACAATCGTTCTCTCACAGCTTCACACGTGGAGCACTCCGTTTCCCACCCTTCAACCACGGCTGCTTCTCAAAGTCGTTAACCGAACCAGTCTTCTTCTCTTTCCAGTCACAACCAAGTACGCAACCATGGTCAAGGTCGATGCTTGGTGCTTGAGATGCCCCGATGAGCCTACGTGTACGAAGGGCAAGAAAGAACTTCTCGCCTGCCGGGAGAAGTCACAGGCAGCGTCCAAGCTGTGGAAATATTTTCCCGACGACCAGAGCTGCAATGCATCCGGCATGCTCCACAACGACAGCCTCTGCCACAAACTCGTCCACGACGTGAAAGAGTACTTTAAGCAGGCTCTCGCAACAGCGAACGAAAGCTCCGAAGATGTCTCGAACAGCCTCATCATTGAGCAAGTCAGCCAAGACTTGTCAGACTCATTCGACCAGGAGATGACGAAGCAGCACCTGGAGTACGCCTACCAGAAGGTCAAGGCCTCCGCGCCGGGAGCCCCCAAGTCTAATCCCTCCAAATCGATCGAAACGAAAGCCAAACTTCCAGCGCCGCCAATCCATGATACTCCACCTATCGCCAGCGCATCAGGTTCAACTGCTCGATCAAGCAACATGACTGCTTGGGCCACCACGCCAACCCCAGCAACTGCTGTCGACAATGTGACATCTGACACCGCCAGTCTGAGTCTCTCCAACAGCATTGGCACTACTCCGACCGGCTCGAATAACGTGGTGACATCTGGTTCCTCTTCTTCTGCAGCGCCGAATATCGTTCCGACCTCCAACGAGACATCGACTCCTGCTATCGATGACAAGAAAGCAGATGTGCAACCTGCAAGCGTGATCGGAGCGCCGAGACCACCGAAACAGGTCAACGACGCCCCCACAACAAAAGTCTTCACCAATCACTTCACAATCGACTTGAAATCCGGAATCAAGCTGTACGAGTATCAGCTTGTAGGTCTCATGAACGGCACGGCAGATCTTTCGCGCTCAAAGAAGAAGCTCATCATCAAGCGAAAAGTCGAAAGTACCGCTGTTCTTCGCGACAATCAGGACAAATTTGCATGCAACGACAGCGGCAGAATCATCGCCTGGAAAGAGCTTTACCCGAATGCCCAACTCAATGATGTCGTCGATAACCAACCAGTCGCTGACTACGATCGCGACCAACAAAATGTTGTGCAAAGACAGATCGGCATCGATATTGTGTTCAAGCGCATCATCGAGCTTGACGACTTGCAAAGTTTCTCCAAGGGCAAGAAGCAAGATTACCAAGAGACTGGCGCTGCTTCGGCCTTGGACATCCTCATCAGTCGCGGCATTCGTGGTCGGCCTATCACGAACGGCGTGGACCCCATCATTCACATTGGTGACAATCGGTTCTTCACCCCCAATGAAGCTCACGACTTCGGCGGCCACGGCCTGATCGCCATTCGAGGGTACTCCAGCAGCGTTCAGCCGGTCGATGGAAGTCTCCGCCTCAATATCAACACCGCTCTCAGTGCATTCTATAAGAGGCAGAAAGTGTCGACTCTGATTCAATTCTACGGCGGTCAACATGAGGAGTTACAGCAAAAGCTGGTTGGCCTGCGCGTGAGGATCATGTACGATCGCTGCAAGCCCCACGAGTCAGGAGACATGGATACTGAAGCGAGACGGACCAAGACCATCACTGGCTTATCAACTCTCAAGGCATCTGAGATCAAGTTCGCCGATCGCAACAAAAGACTTGTGTCTGTCTATGACCATTTCAAGGAGAACTATGCCACCCCTGCAAATCCTTCGGACCCCGATCAGATATGCGTCAACACCAGCAGTACCGTGGCTGGAAGCGAGTGCTGGTTTCTGCCAGATCAACTCCAAATTGTGCCAGGCCAGATTTACAGCAGGACTCTGGACAGGCTTGATGCGACCTTCCCGAAAAAAATGATTGAGTGGTCTTCTCGCCGCCCTGACAAGAACATGAAAGCCATTGTGGACTCTGGTCTTCCAGCGTTGGGCCTCCAAAGTGGCCAGCCCGAACTCCAGATGCTGAGAGCTGCTGGTATGAGAGTGGAGACAAGAATGCTTGAGGTTCCGTCTAGAGCGATTCCCGCACCAATCATTCAGTATGCGACCACGACGAAACCATTGCCACTACACAAGTCGTCGTGGAACACCATGGGTATGAAGTTCCTGAGTCGGGGAGGAAAGCTCAAGACCAGCCTGATCTACTTTCTCCGACAAAAAGTGAGCGCGCGGGAAAAGACAGACGAGCAAAAGCGCCGGACCGACGCCGACCGCATCTACGTGAACGCTTTTATGAAGTCTTTCCAGCTGAATTTCACCACCAAGGCGAATGCGAAAAATCAATACAAAGCACTGTCTATCGATCCAGGTCAGCCAGGTATTTTGAGTATGCATCAAGAGCTGAAGCTGTCCCAAGCAGGCTTGCTCGTCTTCATTCTACCGGACAAGAGCAAAGCTTCACGTCAACAGCATGCAAGCTTTCGTATCGTGACCGATCAGATGCTTGGTGTAACCTCCATTGCTATGTGCGAAGAGCGCATCATTGGTTCTGTAAGGGCGGGTGAAGCTGTCGACTCAAGGTCGCTGATACCGTACATAGCCAACAATGCTATGAAGATCAACGCTCGTCTGGGAAACGAGAACCACACTGTCAAGGGTGGCTTCACGAGACTGCTCACTCAAAGTGGCTGCGACACCCTGGTGCTCGGTGCGGATCTTATTCACCCAAAGGCAGGCTGCGCAACTGTCACTCCAACCATCGCGGCTGTCGTTGGCAGCGTCAGCAAGACCTTCGGCAAATTCACCGGATCTGTTCGCAGGCAAACGGCAAGACAAGAGATCATTAGCAGTGCCAACATGGTGGAGATGGTGACAGAGCGAATCGAAGCATGGAGAAAGGTGCATGGCCCTGTCCTTCCTGCGCGCATACTCTACTACCGAGATGGCACAGGTGCTAGCCAGTACGACGGCATTCGACAGGAGATCAACGACATCAAGGCTGCCTGGCACAGGATGAACAACGGTTCGAAGGCCCAAGTTCAGGTCACAGCCGTAGTCGCTGTCAAGCGCCACAATACTCGTCTCTACCCGGTCCATGGCAAGCCCACCGGAAGGAATGGCAACTGTGTTCCTGGAACTGTGGTCGACTCCCACATCACATCGCCGTACTACTTCGACTTCTATCTCCAGTCTCACGAAGTGATGGAAGGTTCTGCAAAGCCCACTCACTACTTTGTCCTGGAAAACGGCATGAACTTCACGGAGCATGAGTTGCAGGATCTCACCAACAACTTTTGCTACGTTTTCAGCCACTCAACCAGTGGTGTGTCGTACGCAGCCCCAGCCTACTTCGCAGACAAGTTGTGCGAACGAGCGATGTTGTACCTCTACCAGTTCAATGATTACACAACAGAAATCCGGGAGCTGTCCGTGGACTTGCACCAAGAGCGTTTGGATGCTGCGTGGCAGCGTGGTCAAAATGGTCAGAGGAGCCGCAAGAACCCGTGGCATCCGAACATGGACGACAAGATGTTCTGGATGTGAGCTTCGCTACCTTTCCAGATCTCCTTCAGCTGAGGTGATGTATTCTCAGCATCGTCGACCTCCATGCTTTCGAACATCGCGATCATGATCAGTATCTTCTTTTCGACAACATCGACATCGGCATTGTTTACATCATTTCCTTGCAAGGCCATCGATATGTCCTACTCCAACATCAATATCAATATCGACAACATCCCGCATGATGATCATCACATCACAGCTGCTGTTCGGCGAAACAAGCGAAGCTGATCGGCGCTTCATTTCTTTGATCTTGTGATTTTCTGCTCCACTCGTTCGACATCCTGCGACTTGGGTCGCCAGCACAACACGGTTTTGCAGAGGCGTTTTCATTTGTTTCTACGGGTGACTTGTGAGATTTGATGAGAAGATCTGGGCTGTCTGCTGATGGTGTTCGGTTCAGATCTCGGCTGAGCTTGGGTAATCGTCTGCTTTGGGTTTGTTTTCTTTGCGATTTGTACTTGGGATAGAGGTAAACCTGTCGGTCAATTTGAGATTTGTCTTGCTGTTTCTGGAGTTTTGCATTCTACTTAGATCGAATTGAAAGAGACTTGTCTCCTGATCCCAGTCCCAACTTCACTGTTGTCGCATCTCAACGTTGCCGCCGATATCTCGATGGCTCTGCGCAAAGCGTGCCTGAACTTGCGCTCGAGGATGTGGTTGAAGGAGAGCCAGGGCACTTCAGACAAAGGAGAACCTGCGGAGTGACGAGATATGCCAAGCTTCACGTGACGACTAAAGCCTGGCTCAGCTCCCGTCGACTGACACCTCGACTTTGCTGGATGCTGAAGGCGTATTCAATCAAGAGCCCCAACATCACCGCAACGTCCTCCATCTCGCCACAGTACCGCTCAGCATCTCCTCGAAGGACCGTTCAATCCACCGAAACACAATACAACCGCCGTCATGTCTTCCGATCTCTGGTACGTGTCAGACTGCAGCATACTTCGATACAAGGATGGAGAGCTCTATCGCGGCGATGAGTTCCACTGCCATTCCAAACCGCATCTCGCATGATGCTGCATGATCGAATGATGTATTCAAGGCTAATCATACCTTTCCCGCAGCCCCGTGTATGCCGTAAGTGCCTTTCGAGCCCGCCCCTAGGCATCACCTTCTCCTGGCTTGCCGCGCCTCCGTTCGGCTCTCCGATAGCTTCGATGGCACCCCAGCGACCATGCGCAACACGTGAAAAGGGCGCCGAAAGCTACGGACAGATGGCAATAGATGGAACGGATGGAACAGGATGCTAACTTGGAGATACAGCCCTTCTTCGGTGCGATGGGCTGCACAAGCGCCATCGTCTTCACCTGCTTCGGCGCCGCATACGGAACCGCAAAGGCTGGTGTCGGTATCTCGTCTATGGGTGTTCTTAGGCCCGACTTGATCGTCAAGAGTATGTGCTATACCTCCCATGTCCTCCAGACCGCATTCGCCTCTCCGATCAGATATGGCGAAGCGGATGGCTGGGAATTTCGATCGGCCCGTTGACATCGCCCCCATCATAGACATTATTCCCGTCATTATGGCTGGTATCATTGCCATCTACGGCCTCGTCGTGTCCGTCCTGATCTCCAACGACCTCCAACAACAGACCTCGCTCTTCACTGGATTCATTCAGCTCGGTGCTGGTCTCTCGGTCGGTCTCTCTGGTTTGGCTGCTGGATTCGCCATCGGAATTGTTGGTGACGCTGGTGTGCGCGGTACTGCTCAGCAGCCAAGATTGTTCGTTGGAATGATTTTGATTCTCATTTTCGCCGAAGTGTTGGGTGAGTGATTGACGATGGAGAAGGGCAGCCTGGGAGTGTTTCGCTGACGCAATATCTAGGTCTCTACGGACTCATCGTTGCCCTGCTCATGAACTCGCGCGCAAGCTCCGGCGCTCAGTGCTAGATCAACGGCCAGGAACAGCGAGAAACGGCGCAGACAAGCAGTAACGACAACCTACGCGCAAGAGAAGATCAGAACAAACAGATAAGGGTGGAATCACCGGCATGATGATATGGCGGTAGTGGAGTCAGGATAGAGCTTGCTTGCGAGAGACTTGCGGGCGTCTTGATCAACGATCTCTCGCCGGCGAGCGCCAGGCCTGGTGTCGTTGGGTAATGATGCAACTCGGGCAAGGCAAGCTCTCAGCATGTAGTTGTATATTTGCAAACAGCAGGCGTTTTGAGAACCAATCACCGAGTGCAATACAGGGCAGTATGTACGGGTCTCTTCCATTGGATGAGATTCCTCCTTCTGGGAATACGAGAACCCGTCAGCTATCAAGGGCCTTTCTGCTTCAGGCATGGACAGCCCTCGACTGTTGACAAATGCAGCATTCTGAGGGCCCTTGATATCTCGAGTACAAGCCAGAATTAACATACTGAGGACCGTGGAACCGCAGAACAAGACCGCATTTGGTGATAGCGGTCAAGATTGAAGTCCTCCAGGCCAACGCTTCTGTACTGCTTATCAATAGCATTGAACAACAGATGGCCAAGACTGGAGTGCTTATACCTGCCCGGAACGATAACCTCGATCAGGCAATAGAAGTCGCCACGCATATCTCACCAGCCCCGGCTCTATAGCGGATACGCGGTTGAAGCTGCCCCTCACTCCCGAAACCCCACATTGGTTGTCCGGGCCTACATCATCGCTCGAGCTGCGAAAGGAACGACGAAGAATCTACCCTGCATGCAAGTGAGGAGTCGAACAGCTTTGCCAGAATCTCACTCTCCTCTTTTCTCCCATTGAGACTTCTTACTTCCACCTCCCCACCAGATCCGTCCATCAAGGTCACCAAAGCTCCTCGAACCGTCGAACCCCACCACACTCATATAGAAAGAGAAGAAACAAGCATGTCCACCGAAGGTCAATCCATCACCTGCAAGGCCGCTGTGGCCTGGGAAGCCGGCAAAGACCTCGTTATTGAGGATGTCGAGGTGCTCCCGCCGCGCGCCCATGAGGTCCGGATAAAGGTGACCTACACTGGTGTGTGCCACACGGATGCGTACATGCTCAGCGGAAAGGACCCCGAGGGTGCGTTCCCGGTCATTGCCGGACATGAGGGTGCCGGTATCGTGGAGAGCATTGGCGAGGGAGTGACGAATGTGAAGGTTGGCGATACTGTTGTTGCGCTTTAGTAAGTTCAATCTTGAGTGTCGTTGAAAGAGATGAAGTACGATGCGATGCAGTTCGGAGAGACCTTGATGGTCGGGACATACATGGACTGCACGTGCTGCAGGATATCGATTCAAGACATATACACTGGAGCTCGGAGCACACCGCTAACATGTCTCCTCCACCAGCACTCCCGAATGCAAAGAATGCAAGTTCTGCAAATCCGGCAAGACCAACCTCTGCGGCAAGATTCGCGCCACGCAGGGCAAGGGAGTGATGCCCGATGGCAGCTCTCGTTTCCGCTGCAAGGGTAAGGACCTCCTACACTTCATGGGCTGCTCGACCTTTTCCCAATACACCGTCGTGGCCGACATCTCCGTCGTCGCCGTGACCGACAAAGCCCCCATGGACCGCACCTGTTTGCTTGGCTGTGGTATCACGACCGGCTACGGTGCCGCGACCATCACTGCTGGCAAGGGCGGTGTCCAGAAGGGCGAAAACGTGGCCGTCTTTGGTGCAGGCTGTGTTGGTCTGAGTGTCATCCAGGGAGCCGCCAGCAGGGGTGCAGGGAAGATCATCGTGGTGGATGTCAACGACTCGAAGAAGGAGTGGGCGAGCAAATTCGGCGCGACCGACTTTGTCAACCCGTCCAAGGATCTCAAGGAGGGCGAGAAGATTCAGGACAAGCTGATTGAGATGACCGATGGTGGTTGCGATTACACATTCGACTGCACGGGTAACGTGCACGTTATGCGTTCCGCGCTGGAGGCTTGCCACAAGGGCTGGGGTGAGAGCATCATCATTGGTGTTGCGGCTGCTGGTCAGGAGATTGCTACACGACGTGAGTGTTGCCGGTTCATTGATGTATGAGAGTTCCTTGACTGACGATTCCTTAGCATTCCAACTCGTCACCGGCCGTGTGTGGAAGGGATGCGCTTTCGGTGGTGTCAAAGGTCGCAGTCAGATGGGCGGTCTCATCGACGACTACATGAACGGCAAGCTCAAGGTCGACGAGTTCATCACTCATCGCCAGAACTTGGGTGGCATCAACGACGCTTTCCACGATATGCATGCGGGTGACTGCATTCGCTGTGTGGTGGATATGCAGAAGGTGTAGATGCTTCGAGGGAATGACGAGGGTGGGACTGTCGATATGGTAGAGAGCACGGAGCGATGAAAGTTATGAGAATGAATATACCGTATGCTTTACCATCGTAATTGAGTGGCATGCCGGCAACTTACCTTCCGTGGAATCCTTTTCTCATACCGCTCTTCGCCGGTATTGAAGACTTTCCGCCCTCGAGTATGTGACATCTTTCCGACCAATTCCGATGGTAGTCTTTGTGCTCGCATGCAAAGCAGGTCGTCGCCCTCGATGCAGCAACCTCGCTCGAACTACCCATGGAGCTAATGACATCACCGCGAATTTGCGGCATATCGAAAAGATGTTGTCTTCACAAATGAATGACTTTGCAACAAGTCACATTTCGAAGGAGCATCCTGAAGAGAAAAAGCCGCTCACGTTCCACAACATGTCCCAACCCACCTCCACCAAACCCTCCAAGTCCCCTCCAACACCCGCCGAAATCGCCTCCATCAGCACCGAACTCAAAGACCTCACCCTCGCCTCCCTCTCCGCCTTCAACACCAAAGACTTCACCTACACCGCCACGCCTCTAGCCCAAGCCTTCCTCACGCGAGTCTCCCCGCACTTCACCGCGGAAATCGAGCGCGTCGACGGCGTCCTCTCCTGGGACGACCTCATCCACCTATGGCGTCGCCTCGCGGACACGATGCCCAACGCGAGGTTTGAGATCGTCAGCGCGAGCGTGGACGTGTTTGAGTATGGACGGGCGTCGGTGTTTGTGGAGACGGAGACGCCGGTGCAGGAGGGGGTCAGGTGGGGGAGGATGATGGTTTTCAAGTGGTTTCGGGATGGGGACGGGGTGTGGAGGCATAGTGGGTTTACGTCGATTAGTGGGAGTCGGGGGAATAGTGGGATGGTCGATTGAGGGGTTGGGGTTGGGGATGGTTGGAGAGGATTGCTCGAGGAAGAGTGGCCAGGACGGAGTGGTGTTGGAGAGCCTCGATATGAGGTAGTTCGGTGCATGGGTCTACGAGGGTAGTATTTGGCGTCGCTGTGTGAGTGGTGAACTTCGCTGTGATGGTTTTCCTGGCTTATATTGTTCCAGGAACATCCTTCTTCGTGATGGGATCCGGCCGCGCGTCCAGTGGTACTCCCCGGAGTCGAAGCCGACAGCTTCGATCAGATGTCCGGTCCCAGCACAATCAAAACATGTTGACCACGTGAGAGAGTCGAGACGCAGATACAAAGATATGCCTCATGCTTGCCATGTGAGCTTATAGAAGATCGCTCAGTCAACTACCTATTCGGGCAGGTAGGCTCGATCGGTCTTAACCAGTCAGCGGCCACGGAAGATGCCTTTGCTATTACAGATCTCCTCGTTCAGCGGCGTCCACCCAAACCTTATGGATCTGCCTCGGACTTCCCCTCAAATCAAAATATTCTAATTGATAGACTTCAAGCAAAACATGGCCGTCATGACGAACTAGCAGTAAGTGCATCGCGATGGCAGTAGTACAACCTCTATAGCCATCGCCTCTTCTTGCAACACGACCGAATCTCTCATCTTGTTGCATTCCTTCACCTTTCCCTTCTTCACATCCGACAAGATGCGTTCAACTCTTCTCCTCCTCGAGTCCCTGGCTCTAACCGCCACCGCTTTCCCATGGGCAGCCAAGCTCGCCAACAGTGACATCTCAGCTCTCGAACCTCCTTCTCTCACGAAACGAGCAGAAATCTGCCCTATCAACAGACCTCGCAAGGGAGCCGCACCCTACAGCGAGTACTACCCGAGCCAATACACCGGAGCCCGCAATGGCCGGCCAGGAACCGGCAAGGGAGGCGTACAGGTCCCAGCTCCTGGTGATACCGCACATGCGTACGAAGCGCCTTCGTCAACGGATATCCGTGGACCTTGCCCAGGTCTGAACATGGCCGCCAACCACCACGTACGGCGCCCCCCTCTACCTCTCATCGTCAAACCCCAAAATCTGACAAAGGATACAGTTCATCTCCCACGACGGCCAAACAACCTTCAACGAAATGGTCGACTTCGCCCAAAACGTCTTCAACTGGCGTCACGACCTCGCCGTCTTCGTCGCCACCTTTGGCGTGGTCCAAGACGGCAACCCTCTGACCGGCGAACTCTCCATTGGCTGCAACGGCGGACAGCAAGTCGCCAACACCGGCCTTAACACGCACGATAAATTCGAAGCCGACTCCTCGATCACTCGGACGGATTATTACCTCTCGCCGAATGGCGACAGCTATAGCGTCAACGCTACGCTGTTCAATTACTGGAATGACTTTTGCGATGGGGTTTTCACGCTGGAGTGCATGGTATGTTGACGACAGCGATGGAAGCAACTGCTGTCATTGCATCGACTACGTTCCATCCTTACTAACGCACACCCAGGGACCGTACATGCGCTCCCGCTACGACCAATCTCTCTCCACAAACGGGTATGCCTACCCCTCCTCCCCCCTCTCTGCCCCCCTCCCCCTCCCTAACACGAAATCCAACAGCAACTTCTTCAACGGCCCCCTCTTCCTCTTCGCCCTCGGAACCGCCGCCCTACCCAGCCAGTCCTTCGCCTCCTACGGCAACGAAGGCACCCCCGACGTCCTCACCATCGCCCCCTTCTGGGCCGCCAACAGCACCACCGGCACCGCCGCGGGTCCCTACACCGTCGACCCGGGCACGGAACGCCTCCCCTCCAACTGGTACAACCGGCCCACGCCTCTCTCCTTCCCGCAGATCGTCGGGCAAGTCTCCGACCTCTATGCCGCGGCGGGGAGTCCCGCTTTTGGCGGCAACACCGGCACGCCGAACTCGTTTGTGGGATTGGAGTTTCCGCAGGGTGGGATTGAAGGGGGGGTGTTGAAGAATTCGACGCCGAGTGGGGTGGCGTGTTTGTTGTATCAGGTCGTGACGGACTTTGTTCCGTTGAGTTTGGATAATCAGGTGTTGCAGCTGCCGAGGGCGAGTCAGGTGTTTGCGAAGAGCAAGTTGACGAGTGTGTTTGCCAATTTTGGGTGTCCGAGTCTGTAGAGGATGAGGGAGAAGGCGGATGGAGTTTGGGGGATGTCATCATGGTATATAGCAACTGTACAGCAACAACAGCCATCGAGAATGGAGTGTTACCAGAAAACCACGATCGTAGAGTGATGTCAAAGCGATTTGCCTCGATCTTATTGGTAGGTCTATGAACGTTGCCACCAGCTGTCCATGGTACTGGTGTTCTGTCCCATTACTGCAATTCCTTGTCCTGTCTGATGGTCGGGTATCATCTACTTCTCATTCTCCTTCTCGTCCAAGCACACACAAATCGCCGCAATCAAGCTGAGATCCACACCAGGAGCGACGGTAACGAAGTACTGGAACCGAAGTCAGCTCCGAAATTTCTCGGACCTTCAAACGAATGGAAAACGCTCATGGAGTGCGCGGAACTGTAAGACTCACCGTCTGCTTCCCACCAACCAACTCCCTCGCGTTGGCGAACTGCCTGCCCACCGAAGCAACGACTCGATCGTTCAAAGTGATGTTGGCCGAGCGGTCGAACCAATCTCCTTTCACGAGCAACTCGATCTGACGCCCGTCGCTGGCGTTTTTGAAGTGCACCGAGCTCTTGCTACCTCCTAGAGCGAATTTGCCTTTGATCTCGAAGTCGTGGCCTGTGGCGCTCTCTGCTTTGAAGCTCTTGAATAGGGCGAGGGTTTTGGTGCTGAGAGAGAAGAGCTCGATTCCGGTGGGGGTTGTGAAGACTTTGGTGCTGTGGAGACTGGGGAATGGTCAGCGATGACCGGTTTGGAACGAGGCAGAGCTCTGAGATGTTCGAGGTGTATGCTCGGGCTGGCGCTGCTAGCTTGTAGTGGCTGGATCTTACCTGATCTTCTTGGGCTTGAGAATAACCACGGGCTGGTTTGTTGCGGCGTTGACGACGTTGAAGCCGTCACCTGTCAAGGAGAGGACTTTCTCCTTGAGGAGGAGTGTCGTGGGTTGAGGAGAGTAGAGAACGGGGCTAGCGGGTTGAGGTCCAAGCGGGGCTGAACGAAGCATTGAAGTCAGCACATGTCTTTGACGTTGCAGCAGACAACTTTAGAGTAGCAGCGCCATGCTGGGGGTGACATGCGGATGAACTCCTGCAGAGGTATCGCCTGTGCTGCAGGAGTAGCAGAAGCGTGCATCGCAGTCTTGGCGGCGTGCATCATCGTGTTGGTAGTTTCAGGTGTTTTTGATGGTCGTTGTTGGTTGTTGTTGGTTTGGCGGGGTATTCAGGAGGACGAGTGCTCTATATATCCTCCGGTAGTGGGATATAGTTCAATGGCTCGTAGGAAAGTTGGCGTAGAAGACGTCGGGAGAAATGATGTAGTGGTGTCACCCTCACTTGCGTTGGCTACACAGCCTCGTGATCATTGCAGTGTTTGGCGGCTGGCTTGCAATGACGTCTCGGAGGAAGCAGCTTGGAGTGGGAGCTTGCCGTTCGAAGTTGAAGAGCTCATCGTACGCAACCTGCAGCGCCACACTGCTGCGCCTCTGGATCTTCACTTACGATTCCGGTAGCATTCGTGGCTCATGACGACTGAAATACCAGGTGAGGTCGCAAATAAGAAACTTGTACATCCCTTCTTTGTGCAGCGCAGCACAAGAAGTGCCAGGGTCCTGGAGTAAGCATAAAGCTTAAAGCCGAGTCAGGCGCAAGGGTCAAGGTCTGGACTCCGATGCGGATCTTGTTCGATCTTAGGATTCAGATCCGTCGATGTCGATCTCCGCCTCATCACGGACTTGAAGATCCGATGTAACAACTCCACGACGTCTGCTAGTGCTGAACAGTGACGGGACAGCAAATATGCACTCACTGCACTCGTGGCACGTCAGCAAGCGACCACTCTAGAACTAGCGATGCGGCGTCAGCAAGAACCCAGCCTCTGAAACGTCGCCTTGAACATCGCCGTCCAACAACGCATCGTCTCGTGCTGTCCCTCGGCCCGTGGAGTTCCTCGAAGAAAAAGCGCTCGTCTCAGAGATACTAGGATTCAGTAGTCGCGCGCCAGTGGCTGGCCCATGTGCATGAGAGAAGTGAAGCGAGTTCTTCTTCGATCCGGTGGTGTCCCGCGTGCAAATCATACCCAACGACCTCCTCCAACTTTACGACTTCGACCTTTGCGCTCCTTTTCCTCATGCGATACGCGACCAGGTGACTCCGGACTTAGTACGGCACCTATATCCTGGAGGATTGCATCAGAAAACCTGTCATATGCTCCCCCGATGAGACAACGATCCCAGATATCGCCAGGAAATCTCGCCACCAGGACATACAGCACCCGGAATCGACCGTCAAACATGTCTCCGACAGCCCAACCAGATGCTTCCACTCTCCCACCGCCCCCTCCATCAACGTTCATCCCTCCAGTTGTCCTTCAACCCGGCGTGGAAAAGCTCGACACTCCAGTCACCATTCCTCCCTCCACCTCCTTCCCAGTCCCAGACTTCCTCCACCAAATCGAATCCTCCAGCAAACCCCGCCGACGCCTTCCCCAAATCATCGCCCACCGCGGCTACAAAGCCAAATTCCCCGAAAACTCCCTCCTCTCCTTCTCCGAAGCCGTCAAAGCGGGATCCCACGCGCTGGAAACGGACATCCATCTCACATCCGATGATGTCGTCGTGCTCTCCCACGACCCGACCTTGAAGCGCTGTTTCGGCCGGACGGAGAAAATCATCGACTTGACCTGGGATGCGATCGAACCCCTCCGAACAGTGGCGGAACCGCACGTGCCCATGCCACGTCTGAAGGATTTGCTGCTGTACCTCTCCCAACCCGGGCTCGAAGAGATCTGGCTCCTGCTGGACATCAAACTCGACAACGACGCCGAAGACGTGATGCGGCTCATCGCCTCCACCATCGCCTCGACCCCCGTTCCCTGCGGTCGCAACCCCTGGAGCCAACGAATCGTACTGGGCATCTGGGCGGCGAACTACCTACCCCTCGCCGCGCGATTCTCGCCCGGGTTCCCAGTCATGCACATCGGCTTCAAACTCAGCTACGCGCGACATTTCTTCGCCACGCCGGGAGTGGGCTTCAACATGCTCCTCCCCATCCTCATGGCTCCAGGCGGGACACGCTTCATCCGCGAAGTCCAGCGACGGCAGAGGAGACTCGTCGTGTGGACGGTCAATGATGGAGGGAAGATGGAGTGGTGCGTCAGAAGGGGCGTGGATGGGGTCATCACGGACGATCCGGGGTTGTTTTTGGAGGTGTGCGAGACGTTCGACTGGGAGAAGCGAGAACCTTGGTTTGCGGGGGGCGGGTGGAAGGGGATGGTGGAGGTCGTGAGGGTGTGGCTTATGGTGACGTGTTTGTGGTTTTTGTTTCGGAGGAGGTTGAGTCCGATTCGGAAGGGTGGTGGTGGGGAGGGGAGAGGGACGGTGGGGAGGTGATGGGATGAGGGTTCATGGAGATGTCGTCAATAAATTCGGCTGTGGGTGGATCTGTGTGGATTGCGGATGGGCTGGATATATGAAGGGAGCCGAATGGGTATACAGTCGGAGCTGCCCGGATCACAGGTCGGTGGACTGAGGAGAGGAGCTCGAAGTTCTCGTATCCGAGCGGTATATCGACTCCGACCTGCCTTGGGAAGCTCACATATGCAATGCGAGACAGGCGGAGCTGCAGCCGGCGCCCTCGCCATAGCCGTTCGAATCCAGCATGCCGCGCAGGAGTCGAGGCCAGCATTACTCCATTGACCAACCCGTGTCTACGCCGAAAATTTCCGCACTTGGTGTAACATCTAGACAACAAGGCCGCAGCTTGGAGTAGTCGAATCAGGCGATAGACGGCGGTGTCGATTTGCAATCCCTCGAAAGAACAGCGAGGACTCAGATCTCAAATGCCTTGCTCTAGTCAACACCTTCTGTACAACCCATACAACGCCATGCCAAAAAAAAAAAAGACTCAACGGCCTGCTTGAGCCGGAGCAATGAATATTCCAACGCTGAACCTCCCCGACGCCAAGCGAGGGCGTCCTATAGCAAACGCCGTATAAATGCTTCTCTTCAATGGCTTCCACCGCCCGAAAGCCTGCCCCGTATGCAAATGGAGAAAACACCATGCCGACCCTTGGTCTCAAGTCTTGCATCTATCACACCACCCAGTGATGCACCATTATATCTTCATATATCAGTCCGGCGAATCGGTATATCAAGCGTCGATCAAACATCCTCCGTATCACTCTCGTCTCCAACCAACTTCTTTTCCCTCGCCTCCTCTTCCATCTCCCGATACGTGGCCCAGCTCAGCAAACCAAACGCGCCGATTATCAACACACCGCCCGCGACCGCCGCCGTCGTGAGTGGAGAGTACAGCGGCGGCGGCAACATCTGATCGCACAACGCCACCAAGAAAATGGTGAGTAGCGCCGCCACGGAACTCAGCACGGGACTCGTCAAGCTGATCAACACCAAGAACGACCCGGAGAACGTCGCGTTCGAAAGCACGGAGATGACGAGCATCCACGCCGCTTCGCCACGAGGTAGCTCGAACGTCTCGATGCCGGTGTAATGGAGGATCGGCAGCGGAATCCAGAGAACGAGTAAAGTGAAGGTGCCAATCATACTGCCGAACGTGTTGGCGAACAACATCCCCCGAATCGGATCGCAGTGTTCGGGCGGACAGGCGACGCGTTTGTAGAGGACCTCGTAGAATCCGTACAGCACACTTCCCACGCCGATGACGAGGTTTCCCAGCGCCCGGTTGGAAGCTTCGCTGTCGTCCGGCGCGGACGGGCCACCTGCTCCTCCGCCGGACTTGCTCCCGTGCTTTGCAGTACCGGTGTCTCCGTATGCGACGACTAGCACGCCGACGATGGCGATGGCCACAGCGATGACTTTTGAGGTGCGGAGTTTTTCGTGGAGGATCGGGACGGCGAAGGCGTAGGCGAAGAAGGCGGAGCAGTTGTATATCGCCGTCAAGTCCGAGGCGGTGGTCAGGTTGACGGCTACGTACCAGGACCCTCCGGCAACTGTCAGAGCGCAGGTCACGAAGGCGGTGGTGCGGATGAAATACGGCCAGGGGGAGGCCTTGGCGAGGTGAGAAGGTACGACCAGCGTGCGGTGTTCGATCATTTGCGCGGTGGAGGTGAGGAGGGAGACGTGCCGACGCCAGAACGCCGGCCAGGGTTGGCTGAGTTTTTGCATGCGCAGGATGAAGAGTTGGACGACCCAGAGGAGAGACCAGGAGCCATGGGTAAAGTAGAGCATACAATACGGTTTGGTCCAGTTGAGGTCATGTTGGATATAGACTGCTGTTTCGGTTTGGACGGCAAAGGAGACGAGGGAGAGGAGGAGGAAGCAGCCTGCGAGAGTATATCGCTGGCGAGTATTGGATGCGTCGGGTGTTATCTCTGGATCTCTTTCATGGAAGCGGGATGTTGACCGCCGTGTGCCTAGACTGGGACGTTGTGGAGGAGAGGCATAGTCTTGCTGCTTGTCGCCGGCGAGGAGGGGTTGGCGATGGGCGATGGAGTGAAGATCGGAGGGCATGTCGTCGGTGGGCTCGTCGTCGCCCCAGTCTTCGAAGCCGCTATCGTCGTCGTCGTCTTCGTCTTTGAATTGCGAGGGGTCGGCGAGGGAGTTGAAGGAAGGGGTGGGTTGGCGGGAGTGGTGGTCGTGATGGGAGGACGCGGCGTGCCTGGGCGGAGACAGGGACGAGTCGAGCTCGTATGATTGAGCGGGTGGTTGGTGTCTTGAAGGCATGCACGCGGTGGAGCCTCGCTACTATAACATGTGACTGGGCTCTTGGGGGTATGGCGTTATCTGCACCACGAGCCCTGGTGCCGGTGTTCTTTGGGATAAGGGTGAAGTACAGTGAGACCCTGAGAAATGTGACCCTCTTTTATTTTCGGCGACGGGAACGGCTTCGCCAAGGAACGCTCCAAGGAGATGCAATGTCTTGAATAGGACATTTCCGACTTCTTGTTGTTCATGCCATGTACCATGATGGCAGTCCGCGTGAAGGCACGGCTGCTATCAAGCAGACATGGTCGGATATTTCGATCAACTTTCGCAAACATGCTTTACCCGGTTCACGCCGATGGCATCATTTGAGTTATCTCCGTTAGCTCCGTCCATCATTCCCTCCCAACCTGAGAGCTTCCTACCGACCGACTCCTCCAACTCCATGGAGAGAAACTCCAACCACGTCTGCTTAGCCATTCACCAGCCATTCACCATTACATTGAGATCCCTACGATGCATCTCCTGCCCCTTTCACGTGCAAAAAGTCCGCTTGAGGCAGCTTCTGACACTCAAGCTTTTGACTCTTGCTCTCGGCGCCGGCATGGATGAGGCAGCCAGAAGACCAATTCTGCGCCTGCCGTTCGGAGGACATGATAGAAGTGCGCAACTCTTCTTCACAGACAAGTGAGCGACAGAGAGCTTCGTAACAGGAAACTATCAGCCTTCTACTCCCGACAGCGTACAGCTCCCTAAAACGGCACCTCCCCAAACAACGGCGTCAGCACCGCATCCTCCGGAACAACCAACTCCTCCTTCTTCGCCACCCTCCGCACCTGCCGCTCCCTCGCCCAATCCCTCACCGCCTCAAAGTCATGACACCGATGCTGCCGTATAAAGTGCGGCTGTACAACAAACTTGGGATGACTCGACCATACCCACGGCACGACCCCGACGTCCGCTCCGCACATGAGTTTCTCGCGTAGAGCGTCGACACAGTGGTTGAGGTGCGCTATGCGGACGGGGAGCGAAGCGTTGGGGGAGGAGGCGTAGTGCTCGTGGTTGTACCAGAGGTTTTGGCGGAGGGCGTTCTGCGGGTGGAGGAGGTGTTAGGGAAGGGGTGAGGCGAGAGTAATGTACGGGAGGTGACTAACCAGACAGTGTAGTTGATGGACCGACTCAAAAATCGCCATGTATCCTGTCACGTCGCCGTTCTCGTCAACGTGCATGGCGTTGTGTTGGGGGTCTAAGCCGAAGATTGCGCCCTGTTCGGGGGGAATTACGAAGTAATCATCTGGAAGTAGTGTGAGTACTCTATCTTCTTTCCTGCCTCACATAACTTACAATCGACTCCTATGTCTCTCCACGCCGCATCAGGGTCGGAGGTCTTCGGGTCTGCGGTATAAGGGCTCCCGGAAAAGTTGAACGGCGATGACCATTCGAGGTGCCATGAGCGGTCAATGCCGGACAGCAGCGAGCCTTCTAAGTTATCAGACTGCGATCTATTCGGCTTCGGTCAGAGCCTTCGATACGACTTACCTTTCACAGGAAGATCCTCGCAGTGGTTTGGGATGGTCTGATGCTGCAAGATCGTTGCCGTTATCACGCTTGACGACGAGGCGACCAGGACTCCGAACAAGAACAACAGCGAATATTGCAGACGCTTGGAGCCGCGATAGATTGGATTTGCGCTGTGGCCAAGAAGGCCTTCTGTTTCGATGACAGAGTCGTCCGATGATGAGAATCGTTCGTTCGATGTTGGATCTTCCTTCGACATGTCCATAGTCATCGATTGAAGGGGAAGATGGCGCTGATGGGGAAGGCAGAGACTCGGTGACCGATGATCACGACAGATCGGCTTCCATCTCGAAGCGGGGACCACAGACCCTGCGAGAATCATTCGTAGTCTGCGATCGATAGTGCCGGTATCACGAGCTTGTCACGATGAACTATGCCACCGTAGCGTTCTTGACATGTTACGGACGAGGTCGTTCCGGACAAGTCTCGCAAGGTCGCAGGCAACGATTCATCTTAGTCGCAGTCGGCTCAGGCCATGTGATTCATTGCTGATCTGATCGATATGTGCTATCGTGAAGCGTAGAGCGGTGTGGTCGTAGGACCTCGCTGGACGTTGACTTGCCTCCGGTTAAAGGCCGGTGTATTGTGTAAATCTACCACTCAAGCCTCGCGAAGCCCGGAGCCAGCGAGGATAAGCAACCCTCCACACGCTGTCTACGCTCCAAGTGAATAGCCGATAGCTTCACCGAAACTAATCAGATACTAGCGCCTCCGATGCCTGGTAGTCCAGACACTTCGTCGGAACGTGTCCCGCAGATTTGGCACACAATGCACGATCTTCACAGTCGCCCGGAGCATGATAGCGCTTCATGGGGAAGATGACGATTGTCATCGCGAAGTTTCGCCAGACGATGCTTCAGAAGGCGTCTCGGAAGCGTGAAGAAGATACCACGCCTTTGAATCGACACCGACATATCTGCCAATGCGATTCGCTCGATATCTGCCGGAAGATGGCGTGATTGGAGCTCTCTATGCCCGCATGCACTGGACAATTGGTAGCAACACGGAGCAACGACAATGCGACCAAAAGTAGCATAGCCAGTCGCCTCAGCAGTTCGAGCGAGCCATTGTCAACAGATCAAACAACAGTGAGCCATGCATAAATACCCTCAAGGAGGACACCTACCGTTAGCAATGACAAGCCTTCATCTCGAACACCACTTACCATCAACACGAGTCTTCTGAGATCCCGATCAACATCCATCCACCATGAAGTTCAACGGCATCCTCCTCATGGCCGCGCTGGCAGCAGTGGGGTTTGCCGCCCCACTGGAACGTAAGTCCTGCTTTGGTTCCAACACTGCCACTTCAAAGATGCCATGCAACGAGATAAGCTGACCATGTTCCAGGTCGAAGCCAGCTGGCCGCATCTGTTTACGGCGGCGACATTGAGGAACGAAGCCAGCTGGCCGCATCTGATTACGGCGGCGACATTGAGGAACGAAGCCAGCTGGCCGCATCTGATTACGGCGGCGACATTGAGGAACGAAGCCAGCTGGCCGCATCTGTTTACGGCGGCGACATTGAGGAACGAAGCCAGCTGGCCGCATCTGATTACGGCGGCGACATTGAGGAACGAAGCCAGC
>JALRMM010000152.1:0-31334 GCA_026122155.1 Zymoseptoria crescenta | reverse complement strand
CTGGCCGCATCTGATTACGGCGGCGACATTGAGGAATGAAGCCAGCTGGCCGACTCGTGTTACGGTCCTCCGGGCTGTTAGACGGCGAGGAGAAGCGCGCTACTAGCACATCGCAAGATTGACGGGTAGCGCGCCAACTCCATGAGCAACGGGATCGATCTTACTGCTTAGAGGAGGTGCAATGATGGGAAACTTTTGAGGAAGATGTCTCCAATCCGCGGTGGACCGACAGCTGGAGTGCGGTATCTGGGTACGTTCGGTCCTGCTTGAATGAAACATGCTTTGGCCCATTGTCTTGCTGGCTGGGGCGTCTCTGTAATGATTTTTTGTTCTTGTTCTTGATCTGATCGCCGGACCATTGGCTGTCAATGTCCATACTGGCGATGTCAAAGACATTGTGTACGCTCGACACCATGGCAATGCTTCTTCTAGTCGTGCCGTCGTACAGGTGCAGGTTGCAAGACAAGTATCGGTATGAGATCTCAGGTGTAGTGAGTTGCTTGTAGTGATGTTAGGTGTAGTGAGTTGCTTGTACCTAAGTCTTTGGAAACCACGTGCGTCGCCGGCCCGGCCCTCATCAGGAACACGCGTAATCTCCGCCCATAACTCCGCTCATTAACTCCGTCACGACCATACCCCCGCCTACATCATCCACCTTTACCACTCTTCTCATGTCCAAACTCCTCCCCAAACTCTCACACTCAACAATCAAAGCACCCCATACTACCACCCGTCGGTTCACTGCCACGCCAATCTCCAAGATGCCTCTCCTCGCCGCCGGCACGGGCAAACCCCGCGTGATCTTGGGTACTATGACGTTTGGCCCCAGTATCCAAGATGGAGCCCGAGTAACCTCTCTCGACGAATACAAGAAAGTGCTCGACACACTGCAGTCAAGAGGATACAACGAGATCGATACCGCTCGAGTCTATGTCGGCGGCCAGCAAGAAGCCTTCTCCCGGGAAGCAGGTTGGAAAGACCGCGGCCTGAGCGTAGCGACGAAATGGTACCCTTTCCAAGCAGGAGCTCACCAGGGTGACAAGCTCGAAGAGCAGTTGAACAAAAGCTTGGAGGAGCTGGGAACGAACTGCGTAGATATCTTCTACCTGCACGCCGCAGACCGTAGCTTGCCCTTCCAGGAACCTTTGAAGAAGTTGAACGAGATGCACAAGGCCGGCAAGTTCGTGCAGTTGGGGTTGAGCAACTTCACCGCCTTTGAGGTTGCTGAGGTGGTCATGCTCTGTATCCAGAACAAATGGGTGCGTCCTACAATCTACCAGGGCATGTACAATGCCATTCAACGCAACATAGAGCCCGAGCTCATTCCTGCTTGTCGACGCTATGGGCTTGACATTGTCGTATATAACCCTATTGCTGGTGGAATCTTCAGCGGTAAATACAAGACCAATGAAATCCCGAAGGAGGGACGATACAGCGATGTGAACGCCAAAGTCGGACAAAACTACCGGAAACGATATTTCCAAGACGCAACCTTCGACGCTCTCCGCCTCATCGAGCCCGTCGCAGAGAAGCACAACTTGACGCTGCTAGAAATCGGCTTCAGGTGGGTCGTTCACCACTCCAAGCTCAAAGTGCAAGACGGCGGCAACGACGGCATCATCATCGGCGTGTCGAGTTTGGCACAATTGGAGTCGAATCTGAACGACATCGAAAAGGGACCGTTGCCCGAGGAGATCGTGAAAGTATTGGACGAGGCGTGGTTGATCACGAAGCCCACGGCGGCAGTCTACTGGCATTTGGATCTGGAGTACAAGTATGACACGCTCAAGGCGTTGTTGGCGTAGACTATGCGTTCATACAAGATGGGACTCAATCATAATTATAGACAAGATCTAGCAAAGCCATACATTCAGAAGAGAAACAGTTGAGTCAACAATCCACCCACGTGCCCGGTCTCGCCATCCACGAACGAAAAGCGGGAAATGTTAAAAGAGGAGTCACCTGCACTAAGCCTGAGGGATGTCTCACATGTGATCGCCAAGCCGCAACCACCTCTACCCAACACAAATACCCACGCGCCCGCGACGACATCTCATCTGCTCTCTTGGCCGTGGTCATGTACAAAACACTTCCTCACGCTGCACTGCGAAGTCTGCAAAAAGCGCCGGCTCCCGTTCCTCTCCTGATCTTTTCCCTGCCGCCCGTCCACCACTTCTTCCGTCCGTGGCTATGTGTGTGTCTGCTGAGAGAACGCGTTCGTGATTCCCGCATACTAGGTCATCCCGTCCGAGAATTGTGGTAGTCGAGTCCGTAATCCGCTGTACACTCTCGCTCTCCCATCTGCTTTCGCCTCGACTCGCTTCCCTTCTCTCCATCACATCTGCGTGTACCACCTACGTGGCTCGACTCACCGCATCACATCGCTTCACATACCCATCACATCTCCCCAGCCAAGCCAAGCCCACGCCTATAGCACATCCTCGTCCAGCGACGACAACATGTCCAACCAACCCCCTCCCTTCCGCTACCACCAACCCACCTCCTACCGCTACAACACCAACCCATCCCCTCGCCCCGCCCACGCCACCCGTCCCCCTCCGGCGTCCTCAACCCAACAAGCCACCCCATCGACTCGCCCATCCCCCAGCCCGTCCTCCTCCTCCCACCGTCGAAAAGTCCACTTCCCCGACGACCACCTCCCCACCTCCCTCTCGCTGCGCCTCAAACTCGGACCCCACGATCGTCCGTCGTGCGTCATCAAAATCAGCGTGTACTTTGAGATTGGAAGGTTACCAAGGGTGAAAGTCAAGACTTCGAGGCCGGGGGAGAGGAGAAGACATCGGCGTTGAAGTAGAAGGCTGGGGCTGACAGGTTGGAGTGCAGGGGAGGCTAGGAAGAGGAACAAGGTTGTCATGGAAGAAGAAGGGACCGAGGAGGAAGACGTGTTGGAAGAATCGGAGCGTTTTCGCATCGTCGTGTTGTGCATTCCATTGAAGGGAGGCGACAGAGAGGGGCTGAAAGCAGAGAACAAGAAAGCAACAGGGCGAGTCGGCCGGTCGTTCGCCATAGCCATAGAGACGCCAGAACGCCGAGCTTCGAAAACAGCACTCCAAGATCGCATCACCGCCCCGTCGCCCCAGCATCCGTCCTCCCATCCTCCTTTCCTTCTCCTTCCTCCTCGCCACTGAGGTAGTTCGCCTTCTCCGCCGCCTCATACTCCGCAATCAAATCGTTCACCACCTCCTTACTCTCATCGAACTCCCCGAACCCATCCCGGAACGAATCGTAGCGTTTATACTGTTCCAGATATGCGTTTCGATTCCGCATGCGATCGTACTGCCACACGATGCGTTTGAATAATGTGGCGATGCCGGTGTGGTTGGCCAGCATGAGTCCGGAGACTCGAGGGGGAGGTGTGGAGGTGTAGGGCGGGGAGAGATAGGGCGATGTGCGGGAGAGGGCGACTTGGATTGAGGCGGGACCCCAGGGGATGAAGGAGGCGAGAGAGCGTTCGCGGATGCGGAGGAGAGATTTGTGGACCTGGGCGGGACGTTAGTTGGGACGAAATGACGGACTTTGAATCGGACATACGTCGGTGGGATCGGCTTCGCCCATGATGATGTTCAGGATGGAGATGTAGCAGCTCGACTTGCTGGGCTTTGTCGAGACCATTTGATTTTTCGGTTGGAGGAGCCGGCGCATGACGTCCAATACAGTAGTTTTGCGCACAGTCTTTGCCGCTTCAACATTGTCACCTGTGAAGGGCGTGTAGCTAGTCTGCAGGAAGTGACATCTCGGCGTGGGAATCAAGCTGGCCATAATCCCGACAAGATCGTTGTGCATGTAGCCTGGGTATCTCAGGGTGGTCGTCGCAGCGGACATGACTGTAGCGACGAGTTGATTGGTTTGTTGGAGGGAAGGTTTCTGAACGTGGAGTGTGTCGGCTGCGATTCGTGAGAGAGCGCCGTTGTCGAGGACTACGACTGCGTCGGCGTTTTGTGTCAATCTTCGTAGAGCGAGAAGCGAGTTATATGGCTGCACCACGACATCTCCCGAGCCTTGGCCTTGAGTATCCGGGAAGACGGAGTAGGTCTGGATGATCTTCTTGGGGAAGCGGTCGTTCAGTCGTTCGAGGAGGAACGATCCCAGTCCAGACCCAGTACCTCCAGCGATCGAATGCAGCAGCATGAATCCCTTTCACCAGATGTCAGTTCCGCATATGCCATCTTCTTCTTCTTCAATATCTCACCTCCAGACTGTCACTCCCGTCCGCCTCTCGATCAATCATATCCATCAACTCATCTTGCACCGTCGCTCCCATATCGAAACCCGCCGCCCAATTGTTGCCCGCACCCGCACCCTCTTTATGCACATAGAAGTTTTCCGGATTGTAGATGTTCTTGTACGGTCCGGTTTGAATGCCATTGATGACGCGCGGTTCGAGGTCGAGGAGGATGGCTCGCGGGATGTAGCGTGTGTCGTCGGATTGGTAGAAGAAGACATCTTTTCGGTCGCCGCCCGAGGTCGCAAAGTCTTCGAGATTGCCGTCTTGGTTGATGCCGTGTTCGAGGCAGAGTTGTTGCCAGAATTGGGAGCCGACTGTATTGTGATCAGTATCGGCGATGGGCAGCGCAGGGTGGAAGATGAGGCTCACCGCTGTTGCCGCACTGGCCTGCTTGGAGCGTGATTATCTCACTGGAATGAGATGTTAGGTGCGATTCCCTGCCCTCAGTACGATCGAGACTCACCGCGGCATGTTGTCGTGCGATCATGAAGGGTGTGGTTGTATATGTGTTTGAGGTGTCGTCAAAGTGTTTGGCGGAAGACGTGCCCTGGTGGGGCAGAAACGCGTTTACGAAAAGCTTCACGCGTTGGACCGCGAAGGACATCACCATAATCCTCTACATATGTGCAAAAGTCGACTCGGCATGACAATCGAGTATGTAGTCTGCAATGACCGCTCTATATCACTTCGACTGTTCAGCCCATCGATTTCCTCCCAGCAGCGAGCGTGTGCTTTCCGTCTGTCACCAGTGACCTCCCCTCCTATACCAGAGCCTCGAATGATTTCCGAACTGCCTGGCCA
Organism: Zymoseptoria crescenta; assembly: GCA_026122155.1. Lineage (NCBI taxonomy): Eukaryota > Fungi > Ascomycota > Dothideomycetes > Mycosphaerellales > Mycosphaerellaceae > Zymoseptoria > Zymoseptoria crescenta. The sequence goes on along the minus strand of JALRMM010000152.1, from coordinate 26,287 downwards.
TAGTGTTCGCTCATCGCAAGTGTGCTACCGTCTGGTCTGTACCTGGACGCTCCTCCTACCTCGTTGCCGTTCCTTGGGCCAAGCAACCCCTGATCGACTTCCTTTGCTCAGACATCATCTTCGTCCTCTTCCCCATGGCACGCGAGCTTCGCCATACCTTCTCGTCATCTTTGACGTCCATGCGTGACTCTCATTTTGATCCTCAACTACTCCCTCACTTAATCGTCCTCACCAACGCCCTCAGATCACCCCCCTCGATGGACTCCCCCTCCCCAATCCCACCCGCCGCCGGCCCAGTCACTCCCCACCCGTCCCCCACCTCGCCAACAACCCTCGCCGGCCTCCCCGCCACCACGCTCCCCGGCGGAATCATCATGTTCGCCGGCACAACCGTGTTGGGCAGCACTTTGCACCCTTCCTTGATCATGCTGAAGGGTCCGAGAACGCAGTTCTCCCCGATGTGCACGTGGTTGGAGATGGAGGCGGAGGAGATTTGCGAGTTGGCGCCGATGAAGACGTTGTCGCCGATGCGCATGGGGTAGTAGGTTAGTTTGGAGTGGTGGATGCGGGAGGGTGGGTGAAGAGTTGTGGAGGTGGAGATTATGCTGGCTCTGGGGAGAGAGTTAGATGCCGGTTCTGTGGGTCGATGGCTTGTACGAAATAGCCGTAGTTTTGTCTAAGAGATTGACTTACTTTCCAATGTTGATTGCTGTCATCGGAGCTTTCGCGGGCTGTCCTTCGGCTGGTGGTTCTGGTATTCGTTGGAGATCACCTCGAAGATGTACGCCAGCCATCAGGACAGACTTTCCGCCTAGCATGATGTTCTGTTTGCCTTCGATGTGTGCTCGCCGGGAGATTTTGTTGCCGGTGTCCTGATCTCGTCGTCAGTAATGTATATATGTTGTGACTTGTATGGCTTACTGTTTCTATGTATTCAGCCTTGACTGAGCGCCGCGTTGTCGCTGTGGGTCGCGACATCTTGGCGATTGTCTGACGTTCGGTCAAAGGATGATCGAAGGTAAGACGAATTATGTGATGTCGATGTGAAGGTATGTCGTCGATGCATCGTCAAAAATAACATCTCTTGCAGTTATCTGCCTCAGGCACCAACAGATGCCAACTCTCCGCCCAGGATGGCCCCACATGAGGTCTCGTTCGATTGACCACATGACATTGAACTTCGCCCGGCACATCGCTCGTACAGGAATCAACCCTGCTTCGATCACGAGCGCAATAGACAAGCCTTTCTCGGACGGCAATGGATGATCTGGACTTTCCGAAGCAGAGCGAGTGCAAGCTTCCTGTATCGCCGCGAGCTCGATAACAACGACCAACATGAAACAATGTACCCTCCCAAGGACAAACGAGCAGCGACATCCCAACGGCGACGACTCCTCCAACCTCGAAAAAGGCTACGGAACTTTCACTCAAGACAATCACTCCCTACAAGACAGCACCGACAACCCCGATGACAACGACCTAGGACCCAACTGGATGTCCCACCTCCCCTCCACCACCCCCCTATCCTCCCTCACACTCCCGGGCACCCACGACTCCGCAACCTCCACCTCCCACATCCCCTTCATCCGCACCCAATCCCTCTCCATTCCCGACCAACTCCTTCTCGGAATCCGCTACTTCGACCTCCGCTGCGCTCTCCGCCAAAATGTCGTCGTCATGGTCCACGGCCTCGCATACCTGAACCTCACTCTATCCTCCCTCCTGACCTCCCTCACTTCCTTCCTAGCTTCGCATCCGAGCGAAGCGGTGGTGGTGCAGATCAAACAGGACCGCAAACCCTCCAAGTCGGACATATCCTTCTCCCGCGCGGTGTGGCTGGAACTAGAGCAAATCCGCCCGTACCTCCGCACGCTCCCGACGACTCCCACGTTGGGGGAATGCAGAGGCAAAATCCAGCTGTTTCGACGCTACACCCTGCCGAGAGGGATGAGGGGTTACGGCATCGACGTGACGCAATGGCTGGATAATCAAGAGGAGCCATTTACGATTCGCCAGCCTTGGTTTCGGCAAAGCATCACGATTCAAGATCACTACTCCTTCACATCCGCCACCTCTCTCCCCTCGCTCATCACCTCGAAAACCGCGTCCGTGGTCGACCTGCTCGAGCTCGCGAGTAAGGGCCCCGATTCGGACTCGGACCCCGACTCGGATGGTGATGACGAGGGAAATGCTTCCCACTGGTACATCAACTTCACCTCCGCCTTCGAAATCAACGTCTGGTACCAAGTCCCCCCGCGCACGATCGCCGTGGGTGGGTACTACTTCCTGCGGTGGGTGGACGGTGTGAATGCAAGGCTGAGAGCTTGGTTGGAAGAGTGGGGTGGAGGGAAGAGGTTGGGGATTGTGGTTATGGATTTTCCGGAAGGGGAGGAGGGGTTGGTGGAGTTGTTGATTATGTCGAATTTTGAGAGGGAGGGGGAGAACGGGGATAGCAGGGGGAGGAGGATGTGGAGGGAGGTGGGGGTGGGGTTGTTGGTTGGGGTGGGGGTTGCGGTGTTGTTGATGGCGGTGGTGTTCGCGTGGGCGATGTTTTTGAATGAGGAGAAGGCTTGGACAGGTGAGGTGCATTGCATTGGTGAGGTGCATTGACGTGGGACTGCAAGCATGGCGTTTGCGTAAAGGAAGAGAAGCGCAAGCTGTACTCAGGCCAAACAGGCGACGGGATGATGAGCATGAAGTATGAAGTATGACATATAACGTAGCATTGGTATTGAATTGACAATCATTGGTATTCAGTTTCCTGTTCTCGCGAGTACTTCTCAAGCCCCGTCGTGATTCCGTTCTCAAACACCTGGCACCTTTGAAACATGCGTGAACTCAATGCGGGTTCGACAACTCCTGGCAATCATTTGAGTGTGTATCTTGCAGGACCACCTTCTCAGAGACCCTCAAAGATCTCTGGAAGCACGCGTTGCCCCCTGAGGCGTGAGTGGCCCGTTGCTCGCTCCGTCCGAGGCCCAGTGACCTGCCATCATTGGCATTGGCGACCACTAGACAGTAATTGCTCTCGGCCTTGGGAAATCAGCATCAACACCTCATTCCTGACATCAAAGGCGGTGCATGCACCAAGCCCCATCAGCGAATTCCGTCCCATGCTCATGCTTGCACTCCATTCGCGCGCAAAGCTTTCCTTTCACTGCCCAGGCTGTAGACCATGCCGCACCAGCTTCTCCCAACGCTGATCCATCCCTTCACTCAAACGCTCCCTCCACTCTGCCTCCACTTCTTAATCCTCTTCTTCAAATCCCCCTCACTCCTCTGCATATAATTCACCTTGTGATCCCGCGCCATCTTCTCATAGTCATCCCCATACTTCCTCACCAACTCCTCAATAAACGCCACCTCGCCCTCCGGCTGCCTCCTTTTATACTTCGTCACCGGTCGATTCGCCTCTTCTTCCAATTGTCGTACGGTCTCCGTTTTGTTCGCGGATCGTCGACTGGAAGACGCGAGGTCTGTGCTGCCGTGTTGGTTGTTGAGGTTGAGGACATCGTCTTCTTGTTCCTCCTCGTCGTCCTCCTCTTCCGAGCTCGTGTCCAGATCATTCAACGGGTCGTTCAGCGGATTGCTCCTCTTCTTCCCCGCTTCGTCCACAACCCTCAAGATCGCCCCCGTCTCCGGATCCCGTTCAATCCGCACCTCGCTGACATCCAACCTCTCCTTCCTCTTCGTCGCTGCCGTGATATTCAACGGATCGACCTTTCCCCTCGACTCGCCTCCTTCCTCTTCGTCCCGGCGTACATCCGAGACTTTTCGCTCGACGCCTCCCGTCGACTTGTTGAGTCTGGCGGTGAGTCCAAGACGGGAGTAATTTTGTGCGAACGTGAGGTTTTTGTCCCAGTTGGCCGCGATGATGGGGTGGTGCAGCATGCGCTTTTGGGATTTGGGCTTGTGCTTGACTTTGCTGATTGAGGAGCGGTTCTTCTTCTTTTGGAGTGTGCGGCCCATTGTGGAGTTATTTGAGGGAGGTTGTGAGTATAGCGAGTGGGACCAAGAGGAGGACTTCCATCTCTCGAAGTTCACATGCGATCGGAAATTTCTTAGCGGCGGGAAGTCCGGCCCCGGACAGGGTTGCTTATCGATAAGAAAACCGCAGGGGTCGGCTGGGCATTGAATCCGTCGCTCCAATGTTCAGCTTTCCGATCAATGAGGTGGTATAGAGAATTGGCCAAGAGGAGGATTTTCGTCGGGACAACACAAGGGCGATGTCAAGAACATACCGTACGATCGCATGCATCACACTGATATGCTTTGCCTACACCGTCCTCGCGGAAAAGGCACGTCTGCCGGACATTGATGCTCAACTCATAGCTCGCATGAGCACCCAGGAGATTGAGGATCAACTACAAGTACGACATACAACTCACGGACATAAGGTATCCATCTGGCTAACAGATCATAGCACTGCCCCATCATCGAAGGCCTCACCGCCCACAAAGCCGCCCACGCTCCAACAACCTCCTCCTCCCTCCAAAACGCCTTCAAGATCCTCTTCCCCTTCTCAAGCCCGGCCTTCAATGCTCTCATGGGAACCCTCTACATCTCCGGCCCGCCCAACTTCCTCCTCGCCCTCTGCCCGCCGAACATCGACCCCAGCAGCTTGAACGTCATGGTCGCGTTCGCCGTGGGGGGACTTCTCGGCGACACTTTCTTCCACCTGTTGCCGGAGATATTCCTCGGTGAGGTGCCAGAAGGAGAAGTCAAAGCCGTGTTGGTGGAACCGAACAAGAACCTCCTCCGGGGAGTCGCAATCATGATCGGCTTCGTCACGTTCGTCGCTATGGATAAAGGTCTGCGTATCGCCACGGGAGGAGGAGATGGACATTCGCACTCGCATTCCCATGGTGCCAGCGCCGACGTCCCGGCTATAGCCTCTACATCTTCCACCGACGTGGACGATAAGACCGCACTCCGCAACCGCAAGGACATCAAGTCCAAGACTGCCGCCTCGACTCCTGTGGTGTCCGACCCCAAACCCTCCATCAAACTCTCCGCCTACCTCAACATCATCGCCGACTTCACCCATAACATCACCGACGGCTTAGCGATGTCCTCTTCCTTCTACGCCTCCCCCACCCTCGGCGCGACCACCACGCTTGCCGTCTTCTGCCACGAAATCCCACACGAAGTCGGAGATTTCGCCCTCTTGATTCAAGGCGGCATGTCCAAACGCACGGCCATGGGCCTCCAATTCGTCACTGCCCTGGGCGCGGTGTTGGGCACATTCATCGGCATCGCAGTGCAGGAGTTCGGAGGAAATGCGGCGAGTGCGGCGGCGAGCGGGGCGGAAACGGTGGGGAATGCGGGGATATGGGGCACGAGTCTGATGGCGGGGGATCTCTTATTGCCTTTCACTGCTGGAACGTTCCTTTACGTTGGTACAGTGGGTGTCATCCCGGAAATGCTGGAAACGGGCCCGAATCGGTGGAAGGAGTTGAGGAGTATGGGGTTGCAATTTGCGGCTATGGCTGCCGGGGCGGGGATTATGCTTGCGTAAGTTTGAGTCGTGGATCGTGAGAGGGTTTTGATGGAGTGCTGACTTTTGTGCGCAGGATCTCATGGGATTAGATGGTTGGGGTCGTGTTTGGTGTTGAATGTCGAGGCATAGCAGTCCAAAGACGAGCATGCAGAAACCTGGTGTTTCATCGAGAGCCATTCGAAAAGAGCGATATGAGTGGACGATGTTGACGCCGCGGTAGTCCAGTATCTCGAACGGCATGCCGCTGTGCATTAGCTTGTGAATAGATACGAATACAAAGCCCTCCATCTCCAGCCGCTCCACTCAGAGCCTGGCCTCATCAAGCAGTATCACTTCACACGACGTGACCTCTCGGTTCTCAACGCGGGCCATCGGGCGTCCCAAAACAGCTCCGGATCACGACTCGACTCGACTTCATCGCTGGAGTGCAGGGCATTCCCTGGAAAGAAGTCAAACATCTCCTATCCATGGCTTTCGTCTGGAGAATCCGCCCGACGGATGTGGTGCTCCCCCAAATCGCAAGGCGTCCGAGGTCCAAGGCTTCCTTGACTTCCGTCACGGACGACTCGCGAGCAAGCTTATCTCGTCCAAGTTCACGTCTGGCCCTCAATGCAGAAGAAGTGTGGACATCAGTGCTCTACCATATTGGGGGCGTGTGTGCGTCCACTTCCGGGATTGGCGATCATGAAGACGCGACCGCCATAGACTTCCAGCGCTGGGACGCTCTAGACGAGGGAAAAGCCGATATCCTCGGTTTCCCGCTCGAAGATGACCTTTTGCGTAGTTGGGACATCCATCTCCGGACCGGGCGTCAATGCCAATACACTCCAGGGTTGTGAAGGGCACCTGCTCCAACATCAAAGACATGTCAGCCGCTATGTGGGTGATCGGCTCTGAGACTGTGCGTAGGGCTCTCCTGGGGTGGTCGATCGATCAGCGAACATGCCGCTCCCTGCGATGCACGCGATGATGGACGTGCAGCTTCGATGGCGGTGGTGTGGTACGGCACGGAATGGGCGGGAAAGGGGTTCTCCGAAGCCCCGCTTGGGCTCGTCACCCGCTACGGTCAAACTCCGCAAATCTCGACGGACCGTTCCATCAGCGATAGACCGGTCTTGCCCAGTCGTGCAGGCGTAAGCCCCCATCGAAAAGAGACCAGTGGCATTCAAAACCGGGAAAGATCCATATCCTGACGGCCCAGCTCATCGGGCGGTGATGTGGTTTTGGAGAAATACGCAGCCCGGGCGATATTCGCGAGCCTTCGTATATGCTTGGTAGGTGAACTGGCTCCCTTCAGGTGTTCGGGCTCTTAGTGCGGACATACGTCCAAAACGAACCATCGGAAAGGCTGGATGTGGAGTGGGGCGAAGGGGTGGACTGACGTCGAACTGGGTGGAGGCGTGGAACTTCTGTGAGAGCACGCCGTCGATGGACGATCGGTGCTCTAGCACTGAATTGTGGCCGAGGTTTCCTGCCTTGTTGTCAGAGTAAGGGCGGGTTCTCCTGAGGTGACGGTCAATCAGCGAACATGCCGCTCCCTCCTTCGGAAACGATCTCGAAATCACGAGATCGACTGTGTTGGAAGTGCCCGAGGGAGGAAGGCAAATGCATCGTTCTGCTACTTGACTTCAACCCCTCAGAGCAAGCAAAGTTTGTCCTCAAAGAATACAGCCTCGTCGCATCGGAGGCATTCGCCCGACGAGAGAAGAGAGCGGGGCCGGAACGCATGCGCTCGTGCGTGTACACTCCAACGAATGCACCGCTTCGCTAAACACCCTGGGCCATACGAAGGCGTGCGATCGCTTGCTGAGTAGACTCTGCCGCTCTGCCGTTGGTATAGCCCCTCCTGTACTTTCGACTCTCGGGCGGTGCTTGGCTACGTGGTGCGAACACACATCCAGACCGAACCATCGGACTTCCTCGAAAGGATCGGTCAAGGTCCTCTTGGAGCGTCAAACACGTGCTGTGCACGACTCGGAGCTCGACAGCACGGCCATAGTGATGCGGCCAAGGTCAAACGCTCGTACGCAGGTCCTCTTCGGCGTTTTCCACGAATCAAGAAGTCCTGATCAATTCCTCCCTGCGCTCGACAGTGCTTGACTTGCCGCGCGTGACACATCTACTTCAGACTCTCGCTCAACGTGGATCAAGCATGGTCCGTCAATCGACTCCTGAAGATCCATCGCCGTGGTACGGCAGAGCATCAAAGCCGGAACGGAAGACCATGCACGGAATGATCAGGCGTACATGCTACGTCCAAGAACATCATTCGATCAACGAGGTAGTCGTTCAGGATACACGCCGCGGCCTCCGAAATTGACCCAGCTCAAATGGTGCCCTTGACCATCGACACGGCCTCATATCGGCTCGCTATCGTGAACCGTCCTTTGCAGATGTCATATCGGGGTCATCACCCGCTGTACCGCTGTACCGGTTCTGTCTTCAACGTTGAAAGAATCGGTGGCCGCGCCCTGAGGTTGATACAGGCAGGTGGCCGCGCGCGTGGTGCAGCGGCGGCGTCGGGGATGTTGCGTCCCGACTGTCTCCCGAGAAGGGAGCAGTTCCCTGTCGACAATCATCCTGCAAATTTGCTCGAGCTTACGTTGGCACGGAACGGTCGGTACAGTCACGTCGCAGCGCCGGTGGTTAGCGCTTGGTTTTCAGCCAATTGCAGTCGCTGTTGCAAGGGCATTGCCGTAGGTGAGGTGTTGTCCGTGCAAAGTTATAATAAAAGGGAGAGATCAGGTGCGGAGTGGCCATCCGGACGAATGTCTACTACACGTCACTTGCTGTCATCCGCCCTATGGACGGCCCTGACTTCACGTGGTTCAAGGACGCTGACTCTTCTCATCAATCGGAGCGTACGAATGACCTGATAACCAAGCTAATTGGTCCTTGCAGACTTGGGGACGAGAGATTGAAGGGTCAGAGGTCTGCAGGTCTGGGCCCATCGACATGGTCCCTTGTTCCATGGCAGAACGTGGCACGTCCCCGATTGACACAGCGTTTAATGAGTCTTACATGCAATCTCGCAAGCTGGCGATCCGGTCATTGCTAGGAAACAATTGGGTGCGTATCAAGCTGATATCGAGAATGGCGGTGGTCATGGATACGAAGAGCGGGAAATGATAAAGGCAGGGAACCGGATGGCTAAATACCGATCCCCACCAAGACTAGAGGTGTGTCCATATTAGCCTTTGTGCGGGTTAAAAGGGCCGTGCGCACATCGTTCGCGTCGATCTCGGGTTACTAGCGGTGCCAGCGGTTTTTTATGTTTACTATACGCTGGATTAAAAGGTGTTGTTAATACGCTAGTAAGCTAGCTAGCTAGTAAGTCGTTTGTCGTCTATATAGCTTAATATTGCCTCCCTTACCCGACCCTTATGTAGGCTCTTATATTAAGTATTTGAAATATAGCCGAAGTTCTACCTTAGGTAAATATTTACCTATACCTCTTTATAGTTCCTTCTTTCTTCCTTCTTCTTTATAAACGAACAATATATATAATAATACTAATATCGTTCCTTAGAATTAACTAGTTATAAGCCCGGTCGCGAGTCCAAGACGCGCCTACTAACGATAAGTATAGTACTACGTAAATGTAGCCGTACTCTTATCTTATTAACTACGTACGAAGTTATGCTCTCTTTTATCTCTCTCTTTACTACTACTAGATGTTACTAAAGATATCTAACTATAAGGTAGAGTAGCTTAAAGGTTAAGAGAACTACGCGTTATAGGCCGTTAAGATTAAGGCTATTCTTTAGTATAAAGGCCTCTAGCTCTACCTTACTAGTAACTATAAGAAACCTAAGAAGCGTATAAGTAAGGATAACGATGCCTACCTTAACCGCGTCGAGCTCTTTAAGGTTAAGTGTTAGAAGACACGTAGAGTAGTTATTTAAGCGGTTATAAAGGACATTATACTCGACCTATAATATACTAAGTCGGCTTAAGAATACTAGGCTAAACTTAAGGACAAGTATAAGCCGACTAGTATAGCATTTAGATTTAGCCGTTTCTCCGAGTAGTAAGAGCTATACTTCGATAGTAAGAATATTAACTATTTTATAAGCGCTTATAAGTTACGCCGCCGCGTACGCTAATATAAAGCAATCGAAGCTAGAGCTACCTAAGAAGGTTCTACTCTACCGCCTAGTTATATTAGTATTACCTTACTATAGCGCATTTACTACTTAGCTACGTACTACTCTACGTAATGCGAAAACTAAGTCTAATCTACTATCGATTAAGAGCGTTATTACTAAGCTACTCGATAAATAACGAGTATAAAGCTCTATTAATAGTTACCTTACTAACATAAGCATTAAGAGTAGTAAGAAGCTAGCCTATAACACCGGCTCTCGGTATACTTACTACGGCTCTAATATATATAATGCCGACAAGTATCGCTATCTCTATCCTAAGTAACGTCTACTAAACTAGATACTAAGATATAGCTATACTAAGAGCAACTATAAGCTTAAAGAGCATAAGAAGAAACTTCTACTATAGTTAAAGAAAGAGACTAGCGTATACACCGCGACTAGCTTAATAAGTGCTATAGAAGATTTCAACTTCTAAAAAGGCCTTACTATAAATACACGAGCACCGGCTTTAGTATTAATCTTACCGATTTCAGCTTCTTTATTACTTTAATAATATAAGTACCGGCTTTAGCATTAATCGCACCGATTTCAGCTTCTTTATTACTTTAATAATATAAGTACTAGCTTTAGCATTATCGTACCGATTTTAGCTTCTTTACTAATTTATAAGCACTAGCTTTAGTATTAATCGTGCTAATGTTAGCTCCTTTACCGGCTTTAGCATTATAGTACCGGCTTTAGTATATAGTGAGGCCTTTATACGAATAAAGCATATAGTTAAAAGCAAGTAACATATATATAGTAGCGGCGTCTATAAAGGATATTATAAAGGAAGAGTTCTTAAGAACAAAAAGTTACGTACGGAAACTAAAGGAGTTCTCTAGCCTCTTATTAGCCAACGGTTTAACAGTAGTTTGCTAGTTTTAGTATTTTCGGGATCCGTACGAGTCGTTTCCGTAAGTCTTAGAACTATAACAACTACGCTTAGAAATATATAGGAAGAAGAAAGTGCGAAGGAAGGGGGTAATTTGAAATATAGCCGAAGTTCTACCTTAGGTAAACATTTACCTATACCTCTATATAGTTCCTTCTTTCTTCCTTCTTCTTTATAAACGAACAATGCATATAATAACACTAACATCGTTCCTTAGAATTAACTAAAGTTGTAGTAATTCGAATGGAATATAGTATAGTAATTAAGTAGCTAGAGGCGTTAGTATATAGATATGTTATTAAGCTAGTGCGGTAGAAGGTAGAGGTATCTAAGGTAGAGGCATCTAACTATTATATTAGCATTATTGTTGCTACTACTATTGCTATGCCCTTATATAGAGCTCGTTACGAGAAGAGGCTTATACGAGTTTACGTAGTCTAACTATATGTCGAATAGTAGTGTCGTTTAGCTATATACTATAGCTAATGCTATTATAAGAGCCGTAAAGCGTATAGAGTAGTCGCTAAGGCTAGCTCTATAAAGGAGTTACTAGTCTACCCCTTCTACCCCTTCTACTACGCCCTTATCTACTACCTTTTATAGCCGCTAGTACGGAAGAAGCTAGATAATTAGCCTTAGTATATTCGAATAACGAGGGCTCTCGTACGTTAGTACGTCTACGACCTCTACTAGTACTATGCGGTCGTAAGTTTAAGGGCCTATTATTTAGTATTACGGCTAGCTTATAAATCGTCCGATCGATAGTAACGATTCGAGCTAGTAGAGTAGTGCCCTTCTCGATATAGTAGTACCGGTCGAAGTACTTTGGAAGGAACTCTACGTAGCCGTTATTTATTATTATATCGTTAATCTTATACTAGTATAGTATACCCTCGGACGTAGTAAAGTAGCCGGTATAGACTATTAGCGTAGTAATCTTGCCCTCCGTAATTGTACGCCGCTCGTCTACTATATTAGCTATCTACTTAGCTACCTTATAGAGCGCTCGGCGGTAGATTACCTTAATAACATAGCAATAGCAAGGATGCTTAAGATTACGTAGCACGTAGACCTTCTTACGAGCATACGAGTGTCGAATAGCTACTAGCTAAAGGGCTTACTATAGCTAGAGTTTAAGAAACAGCGTAAGGACGTTATATCGTCGACTAGCTAGCTACTTCTTTATAGCCGAGTAAGCTCCTTCTATCCTTAAGCTCGCTCTCTAACCGTAATATAGGTATTTAGATATCTAGTAATACACTAGCTTCTCCTTATAAGGCTAGTATTCGCGGTTACTATAGTTATAGAGCTAGCTAACCTCCGTGGATTAATCTTAGCTCTAAAAGGCGGCATTATTATCGTTAAACTTAGCTAAAGTCTTACTATTAATCGTCCTTCTAAAAAGCTTTATAAACGCGGTAGTTTGTAGTAAGTCCTTAAAGTAAGTCTACTTACTAGTTTCCTCGTTAATTACTAGTACCTATAGCTACTTCTTCCTTACCTATACTTAAACGTTCTTAAATATATGCTAGCGGTAGATAAGGGCTAGTATTATTAGAAACACCGCATCTAAGGCCCTTATTAGACCCCTATCTCGGTTAGTAATAAAACACCTAGTAATAGTAAAGAGTCGGCAATAGTAGGAGTAGTAGTGCCGCTCGGCTTATAATAATTAAGAAGGAGCTTCTTAAACTCTATAAGGAGCTATATAGAAGATTGCTCGTCCTCCTTGTCTATTAAACAATAGCTAATTAGTATAGTCTTACCGGCTCCGGTTATATAGATAATGTTTATTAATAGCCGGTTATAGCGGTTAGTTTTGTACGTATTATCTACTATAATAGTCTTTAAATATTGCCAGTAGAGCTTAATTATCTAAGAATTAAGAACGAGTAGTCTATCTACCTATCGAGTAGCTCGATTAACCTCCGGTTTGAGGGGATATCCTTAATCCTTTAGCAGTTAAATTACTGCTTCTACTAGTATAAAATCCCCTTATACGGTTTAACGAGCGAGCTAGCGTACGTTATAGATATCTCTAACCGTCTAAATGTACTCCTTAATACTAGCTTAATTGCGAAGGCGTATAAGAGTCGTAGCGACTATTGCGTTTACGTAAAGATCCTTAATAATAGACTTCTTAATAGCCTTCGTTCGTTATCTACGCTAGTAGACTAGTAACGTAGAAGTATGCTTATTAGGGTAGTTATTATACGTTATAACACTACTATATTATATCTCCTAACGGCTCTTAGGATTACTAGTATCTACTAGTCCGATAGCAAGGCTATATTAATAGCTAACCTTACTAGTAGAAGCGCCTAGATAAGAGCTAGTAATTACTCTATTAAAAGCCCTTCTACTACGTATATACGTAAAAGTCTTACTAATTATATAGCGACTATCCCTATTCCTACTATACTTCGATCCGGAGATACTAGAGCTATATCTATAGCGTTTAGCCTAGTCCTAGTAGTACTTAATAGCCTAATTATAGCCTCGAAACGTACGGTCGTTAGGTAGCGGCGCTAGATCTATTACCTCCTTATCCGAGTCCTTATTACTACTACTACCCCCCTAAGTAGCAATAACTACCTCTATAATAGCGCTAGTAGCGGACGATATAAGGTCCGAAATCGATAACTTAGTAGTAGTAGTAGTAGCGGTAGTAGTAACGTTATTACTTCTACTACCCTCTAAATTCTTTAATCCCTTAATATTATTACTACTATCCTTAAAACCGTCCTTGAAACTATGCGTTTTATTAGCTAACTCTTCCTTCTTATTAGATTTATTACTAGCGAACGATTTTATATCCTCTACGTCCTTATTATTCTTATTACCGTTGTCGAATTTATGCTCCTTCTACTAATATAACTATATCGGCTACTCCGCTAAGCTCGAATCGACTACTCTACTACCGGCTACTCTACTACCGACTACTCTACTACCGACTACTCTACTATCGACTACTCTATTACTAACTACTCTATTACTAACTACTCCGCTCTATAACTATTATAGGAATAACTCCTTCTACTACTCCTATAGTAGCAATAACGACCTTCGAAGGGTTAAATATACTAGAGCTATTAGCTACTAAATAAGAGCTAAAAGCGTTATAATATACGAAATAAGGGTAATAAGGGCAAAAGTAGTAAAGATTATAAACATAAAAGGTAGATAGATAATTAGTAGAGGGTAACGCGATACGCGTTTATTCCTATATATAGCTACTTTTAGTATAAGAAAAGCGACTAATCGTAGGAAGGACGCTATTAATAGCTACTGAGCATTAAGGGGGGTAGGGATCGGTATTTAGCTATCCAGTTCCCTACCTTTATTATTTCCTACGAAGAGCCGGTAGTAAGAAAAGGGAATAGCCGTAAAAGATAGTATTAGAAGTAAAGGAAAGAAAAGGGAAGGAAGAAGGAGTAGCCTGCGCTGGATAAGGAGCCTGAAACCCATCCCTTTACTAGTAGACGGATGCTTTCTAGCCCAAGCTCAAGATCCCGACTACGGTTAGCGGAATGGATTTCGCTCGGATTTAAGCTGTTTTACAGTGTGAGAAACATATAGTCCGCCGTAGTCAGCGCTAACGGACCCACCCAACGAGTTTGCAATGGGATGACTTCACCGCCAGACATCTACAACAACGAGACAACAACGACAAAGGTCATGCCATGATCATGGTCATGCCATACGAGGTACACCCCATGAGGGTGTGAATTCTGCCGCCAGATCCATGCTGATGAGCCCTGTAGTCACTCACCAACAACGCTTAGCTCGATGGGCCTACCTCAGACCACTACTTGCAGCGATGGTAGTATGCGAGGAAAGCAGAAACATATATAGTCGCGCATGGCAGCATCCAGTTCATTCATTCCTTCCCTCATCACTTCCATCCCTCACTTCCGTCACTCACTTCCGTCACTCGTTCGAATCGCATCTCCATTTGAACCATCTTCAAGTCAACAACTCGAAGCCAACCCGACCAACCTTCACAATGAAGTCTGTCCTCATCGCCATCACTGTCCTCGCGAGCATCGCTGCAGCTACCACTGATGGCGTCATCGTGAAGCGCATGGTCTCGAGCGACTTTGCCCAGTCGAAGGCCAGTAGGTCGATCGGACGCCGCATGGTAAGCCGACGTCTTCATCTACCCTCTGTCTGCTATGTGGCTCACGTTTGAACAGGCGCAGGCGCCGACAGACCCGGTGCCGAAAGACCAAGCCGACTGTGATACCAATTACGAATGTGGCCCGGGCGAACAGCCCATCTACAAAGGCGACTCCTGCGGATGCAAGGTAATGTCGTCGCTCTCGCTCGAACCGCATGCAGATCTGACATTCGCATCCAGGTCACCAACGGAAACGAAGCTTGCATTGCCAATGGCGCCCTGCCGGACAAATGGTACTGGGACAGCAAGAAAGACATCTGCTGTGCCTACAAGTGCAAGGAAGGCACCAAAGGCTGCAAAGAAGAGAACGAAGCCCAGAACGAGAAGGCAGATTGTGACTAGATGGGGTGATGGGCCCACGTCGTTGCTGTTTTTCGGAGACAATACGCCATCGATCGGCAGTATCTCACTTCCCTGCGATCATCATCTTCACTTCACGCGCCCGGCGCACACCGGTGGCGACGAGATGGGACACAGGGACCTATCTGTTCCAACAATCTGTACATGGACCACACTGTAGCCATTTCTGCGCTTCAGTCCAACATCGCCGAGTCTCGGCTCCATATCATCCCGTCTTCGCATCTGGAACTCCCGAGTCTTTCATATTGTGGTCCCTGACGTTCCTGTCAATCTACAGGCGCGCCCTCGTCTGACCTCCAGTACGCATGCCGTTCGTTCGTCAGTCACTATACGATGCCAGCAGTTCCAGGTTCAGGACCTCGCGCCATGCCGTCTTCGCTGCAGCGAACTGGCAGCTCGAATCAGTCTTCTAGCCTGACGAAACCCGCGACTCCTCGACTACAAGCCATGATCTCCACGACCATGCGTCAAACTGGTGCGGTTGCCGCAGCTTGTCGAATTGGGGACACTCCCACGACGAGTTCGTCCTTTCCCCAGGCTTTCGGGCCTCCATGCCTTGCAACCGCTGCCGTCTTCTCAGCTGAACTGACGCACGGCTCTCGCATCTCGTTCGCCAGCAGTGGGCTGCAATACGGCATTCAGGGCTGACGAAGTTGTAATTTGCCCACTCTGGAATTCTGCGGCTATGACACGCTGCGATGAGTGGTGACCTCTCGTTGCGCCTCTGGGCGGTACACTTTGGTCTTGTCTCTTGAAACAGCAGTGGTATGGTTCGCCGCATTTGAGCTGCACCAGGATGCTCAAGTGCGTTCATGTGGGATCTTCGTCACAAAGGACCTTGCAGAGACCGATGAATATCGGCGTCACTGCAAGCCCCTGAGCAGCAAAACTGGGTTTAATGCGCTCTCGAAACCAGCGCTACCCGCAGGCATGCTGCTCAGAGCTTCACACATTGCACCCACACCGCCGCGCTCGCACCAATTATCTGTTTTGACGCTCAGTGTGCATAGGGCGTTGTCTGACCGACTGTGACCACCACATCAACCGCATACCACCAACATACCTCCCTCCGCTCGAAGAAAATCCGCCACAACGCCCTTGAAGTCGTCTACCAAATTGGTACGCAACACCGCCGCGACAGTCGAAAGGAGCTCTCGGCCATCGGGTTCGAAGCTGCAACCTTCCGACACATTCTTCGCTCGCTTCCACAGTGCAGTCGCCAACCTCGTTGCAGGGTTGCTCTTCCTCACTTTCTGCTCTTCCGATGCTTCGTGGAAGGAGCAGGTATCCCAGTGCAGGAACGGACTGTGTGCGTATGTAGACTAAGCAAGCGAGCGGTCTGTGGAGCGAAAGACTCTCGGATTTCGACACTTACAAAACAACGTTCGAACGTCCGATCCGGAATGAAGTGGCTGCAAAAGAGATAGAGATCGATGCCTCATCATAAGGATGCGAGCTGACAGCTTGTCACCGCGTTGCAATACCGCGAACGGGGAAACGATCTCGAGAGGGACATCATTGCTGGTAACCACCATTTCATCGACAAGTCAAACGACGCCCGCCCTAGCCAAGAGATCCTCGAGCTCGGAGACATCGGGATCTCGCTCATGGGCTGACCAAGGAGCTCTCCATTATCGTTGTCCAAAGCCGCGGCCTTTCCACAAGTCTTCCCAACACCCAAGTCCCAGCCAGCTCGACTCGAAGGCTCTCAGAGGGATCCAAGCGTATTCAGCACGGGCAGCCTACTTGGGCGTTGCTTCGAGATGGCGATCTCCGTCAGCAACCGAGAAAGCTAGAAGCGACAGCGAAGCATGCTCACCAGTCCATATCGCATATTCCCCGACAGACCTGGCTGCAAGTTAAGATTGGAGTTGCCTGCTGGAAGTGTCAGTGATTGGAAGCAGGGTTTGGGAAGAGGTTGAATGTCGTACGGCGACCATTGGAGCGATAAGGCCGATGAAGAGGGCCGTGATCAAAGCGGTGAACTTCATCTTCCGATGTTGATTGTGGTGATTTGAAGAGTGTGTCGACGGTTCTTGGGACTTTTTTGTGTGGGAAGAGCAGTTGGGATGTGCTTGGAAACAGGAGATGCGAGAAGAGTCGCATCTTGTATTCTTACCCAGCCCGGAGATCACTGGAGTCGAGCGGTACTTCTCGGAGGTTCATCCATGCAGCAAGGGAGCGCTCGACACGTCGGTGTACGAGGAACGTGTTGCTCGATGTTGCTCGCCTTGAAAAGTTCCCGAATCTGGGCGGTGCTTCATCGAAATTCATCCACGCAGCGAGAGAGTGCTCGGGCACTGGCTTGCGTGTAGCGCTCTCATGAGAGAGACTGGCAGCAGTCAGCTCGTGGAAGTGGACAGGATCCATAACTCCGTGCATGTTCGGACAGACCTGACCGCTTGTGAGTCGTGCAAGGAACCCCAGCCGAAAGGAGGGGTGACCCGGATAGCCAATGATGATGAGTCTGGTCTTGCGACAGGAAAATGTTGCTCAGTGTTTGTTCGCCTCGAGCTTACCGGATCCGGGCGGTGCCTCATGCTAGGATGGCCCGGTATGGACGACTCCATGAATCCCACCGCCATCATCACCGCCCTCGTCAGACACCTCGGTAAGCAAACTTTCCCTCACCGTTATACCGAATGCTTTTCCCGCGTGCTAACGGGGGATCTTGTCAACCTTTGAAGTGATCGCGGCAATTGCCCTTGCATACATCCGGGTGCTTGAGACTTGGGCGCTTTTTGGTTCTTGGGATCGGGGGAGCGAGGGATGTGGGAAGCGAGGGACTTGGTTGCTTGAGTCTTGGGGTTGGGATGCTTCGGACTCGAGATGTTTGGGACTCCAATGCTCCGGACTGAACTTGAGTGCTCGTGACTTGAGTGCTTGGGATTTGGGTATGAGACTTGTGCATTTGGAACTTGGATATTTGAGACTTGAGAAGGCCGCAGCTTTTGAGAACGATCGTCCACGACACTGTCGCTCTCTCGAGACGCCTTTCCTGCTCGCGGCCTATCA
Organism: Zymoseptoria crescenta; assembly: GCA_026122155.1. Taxonomy (NCBI): domain Eukaryota; kingdom Fungi; phylum Ascomycota; class Dothideomycetes; order Mycosphaerellales; family Mycosphaerellaceae; genus Zymoseptoria; species Zymoseptoria crescenta. Next base: position 8,189 of record JALRMM010000152.1, on the reverse strand, counting down.
ATGTGACACACTGCTCCCTCAGATCATACCGACCGAATGCTCGACTGGTTAATTCCTCCCTACCGGATCGTCCGCGCATCGCGCCATCAATAAGCCTCACTCTGAATCTCAACACAGCCAGCTCAAAATGGACATCTCACGTTCTCGACATTTGAACAACGATGCTTCCAATTCCAAAGCTCTCACTTCAAATGTGTCACATCGTACTGACAGACCCCTTTCTCTTCCGACGATGCCTCACCTCCTAGATATCTTCCGCACCTTCTCCGCGAATCCAAAAGCCTCCCAACAAGGACAGATGTCCCGTCGAATTGCCTCCCCCAACCCTCTCCCTTCAAGAGTCATCACACGTTTCCTCCCCACTCCTTCGCTCCTCCTCTCCTCCTCCACTCCTCCACTCCTTCTTACCTCCTCCACCTCTCGCCCTCCATTCCCCCAAACGCGTGCTCCACCAAACCCTCCTCCTCTCCTCTCCTATCCTCCACCCAAACCGTTCTGTAAACAAGCGCAAACGAAGGCGTAGCTAAGAAAACGCAACCACCTCCCGGTCAGCCAATAATGAATTTGGGGAAAAGGAAGAATAGCAAGAAGGGAGAGAGTAGTAAACAACATCAAACATACCATTCCATGTGAAAGTCGTCGGGACATGTGTGATCGTCTTCGCAATCTTTAACCGAGGTGCAGCTCTGCGTGGTCGACCGTTAGCGTGTTGGGGTTTCGGGCCAGACGTGGAGGAAAGGGGTTGCACTTCGGGGGATGGGGATAGGATGTATGTGGGTGTGAGAGAGAGAGGCAAGGCAAGGGTTAATCACGTACCGCGGCAATAGTAGGAGTAAGGAGACCGATAATCACGGTCGTAAGGAGAGCGGTGAGCTTCATTGTTGTTGATGAAGAGGGTTGCGGTTAGGTAGTAGTAGTGTAGATTTGTGCGTTGTGCGTTGTGCGTTGTGACGTTGTTTGCGTAGTGCTGTTGACTTGCGTATTCGTTCGTCGTTAATTGTTAAGAGAGAGAGAGAGAGAGAGAGAGAAAGAGAAGCAGAATCGTCGGACAGCGAGCGGGACCTTCTATATCCTCGCCGCCGCTACTACTGCTTGCCCCACGGATGTTCACAAATAACTTATCACGCGCGATCTCCGGAACCCTCGTGGTAGGGAAGTCGTCGGAAGCAAAGCAAGGATAGTCCAGGAGACGGGGTTTATTAGAACATATTTACCACCTCTTTTTCCTTCGTTACTTCCCCGAGCCCCAGCCGGTTTGTCGGAGGATCCTGCTGACTTCACTACCTTAGCGAGGGTCTGGGGTCGTTTTCCACTGCTAGTCTACGGCTGGTAAGCGGCTGAGATTTTCTACTACTGAATTTCTAAAGCCAACTTATTTCAGCCGTTACAATCGAGCTGCTGTTTAGATGTTTCCGTAGAGTACACCTAGTAGGGAAAAGTATTTAGTTGCAAAGCGCATATAGTTACAAAGTAGTATTAGTTGTAAAGAGGCGGCTGACGTTAGCTAGCTGCTAGCGAAAAAGTTCTACTAAATATAAGATTTGCTACTAAATATGAGTTCTCGGCTAAGCTAGCTTTATAGCTAATACTACTTTGCAACTAAATACTTCTCTCTACTAGACATCGTTACTTATTAAATGATTTTCACTACTAGACAGCGTTATCTACTTACTCTACGTTGTAGCTAAACAAGATCTTACGGCTAAATAGGATCTTACGGCTAAATAGGATCTTACGGCTAAATAGGATCTTACGGCTACACTAGATCTTACGGCTACACTAGAATCTATTACTACACTAGATCTTACGGCTACACTGGAATCTATTGCTACACTGGATTCTATTGCTGCACTAGATTCCATTGCTGTACTAGATTCTATTACTGCACTAGATTCCATTGCTATACTACCTAGCGCCTACCCTTTTACCGTCTACCCTACTACCGTCCACCCTTCTACCGTCCACTATAAAGCTAAGCCGGAGTCGAGATAGAAAGCTAGTGTCGAGCTAGTGTCGAGCAGTAAAGGATCCGGATGCAAGAGCGAGCTATAAAGGTCGTGCTAGTAAAGGTCGTGCTAGTAAATAGTAGTTAAGGGTAGGGTAATAATCTAGAGTATAGTTAGCGGAATCGCAGATAGCACTAAGGAGAAGGACATACTATATAGCTTAAAGGTCGCTAGAGATCTCGTGAGGAAGCATTAGCGTATTATAGAATAAACTAGTGGACATATTAGCGAGCTCTTCCTTAACCTCGTCTAATTATTGCGTACCTATAGGTGCAAGGGACTATCGATAGTAATAGTAATAGTAATTCTATGCTAAGGAGGCTTGCGAGCCGATACCTATAAATGTCGTAGATCTGTTAGTAAGGCGTTTAGTTCTAAGGCTCGTGTAGCATATACTAAATTAAATAAAAGGCGTTCTCGCTCCGTAGTGGATATAAAATCTATGCTAGTGTTAGCGCTTGCGGGTTAGAAAGGTCGGTACTTAAACATACGAGAGCGCGCGTGCGTAGAATACCGGACGGTAAAAGGGAACTGCCCTTTTATTAGTTCGGTTTTCTATTATAAAGGCAGCGTCGAGTTCTATTACAAAGCGAGGCGGACTTACTAAGTCGAAACTAGTATTGAATAGGAAGAGAAGGAAACCTTAGCGGTTGTTAGATATAGAGGTTTAGTTATAAAGAGATAGCGGGACTTATAGCGTTAGTATCAAATCGGATACGAAGTAAACTACGAGAAGTTAGTCGATATATTCTATAGAAAGGGCGCGGAGCTTGGAACTTATATAGCATTAAGCGAGCGCGGTAGCCTTCTACGTTTTAACTATTAGCTCTACCCGGCTAGAATAAGGAGTAGTCGCGTACTAAGTAGTAAAGTACACTTCCGTTACAAAGATAGAGACGCCTTTATAAAAACTATACGCTCCACACTATATGTAGCAGCTAGTTACTAGCCCCTAGCTCGACGCCGGATCGCTTAGATATAGCTATGTAGGTCGTGCCCTTACTAGTATCGTACGAGAACGGCACTATATATACCTTGTTGCCGCTAAGTGCTAGCAATCCGAGCGTCTCCTACTTGTCGCTTAGCTTGTAGATATCGAGCTTAGTAATCGGATCCTGCATGCCGGTGTTATAGGCTGGGGTAGCTAGTACGAACAGGCGTGCCGGTTAGCCTTTAATCGACTAATAAGTGGCGATTTGATTAATGCGCATAATCGTCTCGTTATAACTACTACCCTATGCGAAGTCTCCGCGACGAAGTACTATACGCTACTACGACATAGAATCGTTAAACGCGAAGAGCTTGTGCTAGTAGATGCGCTGCCTAGGCTAAAGGGTGTTAGACTTTAGGTAGTAAACGGTGTAGGCGGCCTATAGAGCTTTATAGAACTCTAGCTTTATGTCGTTGTACTTAATCAGTAGGTCGAGGAACTCCTTAGCCTAGTAGTCGGCAATCTATTAGCCTATCTTAACGTTAGTAAAGTCGGATGGATTAGTAGTAACCGTCTCGCTATCGATCCTATAGTCGTTACTTCGCAGCTTCTCTAAACGAGGAAGAACCTTATCGAACAAGCGTGGGTTCTTCTAATATAGGCGCTGCATCTATTTAGTAAGCTCCGGCATCTCTAGGAACCTATTTAAAAGCACTAGACGGAGGGTTATCTCGAGAGCCTAGCGTAGAAGGAGATCGCGCTCTACGTTGCTATAGTTAGTGTATAGGATAAAGCTCTTATAGTCCTTATACTTCGCCTTACCGACGAAGACGTTGCACTAAGAGGCAGTACTATATTCTCTAGCTAAGTCGATGTAGTGCTTGCCGACGTGGACGTTCGGCAACTAGATCTTACGGCGCAACTCGGTAGAGCCTTTAGTGTTCCTCGGCTAGGCAAGAGACTAGGATGCCTAAGAACCTACTAGAGAGTTTGCCTATAATTCTAGAGCCGGTAAAGGAGCCGGCGTGTTCCTCGCAGATATAGCTAGTACTAGTGTTACGCGTGGATTCCTCGAGGAAGCGACCGCACTAGCCTCGAGCATGTCCTAGAACACCTTACGCATAGGAATAATATCGTTTATATACTCCTCGCGCTATTCGGCATTAAGCTTATTGGACATAAACAGCGTATTTAAGCGAGCGACGCCTACGTAGATTACGGCGAGGACATCCGACGAGGGAACATTAGAGCTATCGATTCGGTTAGTCTTTAGGTCTATAATTAGCGCCTATATATGCGGACCTCTAGCTTAAATAGCGGAGCGGAACAGTAGTGTAATATGCTTATCGCGAAGCTATATACGTAGGAAACAAGCTCCGACAATCGACTAGCGTACATGCTCGGATAGCGAATAGCTCTACATATAGTGCTCTAGCGACTATAGGCGCTGCTAGCTAGGCGGGTAGACGAACCGACGGAGCGTACGTCTATATTCTTCCTTACCCTTAGTAGTAAGAACGTGTTCGAGGATAAACGTATAGAGTAGCTTAGTAATACCGTTAAATTCGGAATGCGTAGGATTAGGTAGCCGGGAGAGGATAATGTCGAGAGTGGGCCACATTAGTTGTAATGCTAGACGGTCTGGATTTATACCGAATTGCTAGCTAAACTTCTCGCGTGCCGTAGGCGTAGATATTAAAGTCGCAGTCTCTATGTATTAACGGATGCGCTCGCTCTCGTAGTAGAATCGATGCTTTATAATGTCCTCGTTAAGGTTGCCGCGCTTATTATGCTTCGTAAAGTAGAACCGATAGCCGACTATTACACGCTAGCTAAGTATACCGGAGTTCTCTTATTACTACGGTATGTCGCCGATAACTATTAACACTAGCGTGTAGACTATTGTTTTAACGGGATTGCCTTTAGCATCGACCTTCCTAAGATCTATTAACATACCCTTATCGAGCTAACGAAGAGTAGGCCCGATAATATCGACGACGTTAGGTATATTGCTCCTATACGGACCTAGGGTCATCGAGATTATATTGTCGGTGCGGTTGCGTTCCTAGGTAGTTAATCCCGCGAGTATAAAGTAAATGCCTATTAGAGACCGGTAGTTGTTCCGATAAAGACCGAAGCCGTCGTCGAAGTTAATAAGTAGAACATATACAACCTCCTCGAAGGTGTTAAGTAGATGCCGACGTCCGAAGTGTATAATCTCGAGCTCTCCGCGGATAGGATAGGCCTATAAGATAGGACGAATAGCAGGTCGGTCGGCATCCGTCGAGACAATACGGCGGATAATATTATCGGCCTTGTCGGTCGGCAATAGTGCTACGATCCTGCTCCTAAAAGCATAGTGTATATAGATCGTGCGCTCGTATAGCTCGATATCTCCTTCTAGTATAATGTACTCGGAGCCTTTAAGTAGGAACATCTTGTTAGGCAACATCTCTACTATAGAGTCGCTATCCGTATCGTTGTCGATATCTTACTGGACGGGCGCTAGAAGAGTAGCGTAGTAGGCAATTTCCTAGACATAGATAACTACGACTTCGCTAGTAGCCTCGGGAACGTTATATACGGCTATACGTATAGATCTCTTATTAACGCCAATAGCTAGTACTCGACCGATATGTGTCTTATTAAGACCTCTATAGTAGTTACACTCGGCATCGTAATATAAGAAGTTAATAAAGTCCGACGGAAAGATTAGTCCTCTAGGAACGCCGACAAACTGCTCCTAATCGACCGTGGGTAGTAGCATTATCTTTTCGGTAACTTTAGGCTTAGCTCCGGCTCTAGTATTATTACGTTGCTTCTTAGTCTTCCGCTGCTTCTTGGGCTTACGGTCGTCGAAAGGGAGATGCTTACCTTAGGCTAGCGCTTTACTATATATTCTCGGTGCCTTAGGCACTTTCGGCGGCGCAGTGTTAATATTGTTATTACTCGAGCTAGATTTACTAGACTCGTCGACGATAGGGTAGTGCGCGAATTCGCTAGATGTAGTACGGATGGAGCTAGTCCAAGCCGTCGACTTCTAAAGCTCGTTCGAGAGGTCCGTGAAGCGGCCTATACCTTAATGCTTACGAATATCGGAGATAAGAATGCGGCGGATAATTTCCTAAAGGTTAAAGAAGAAGAGAGTAGCGCTAGCGGCGGTGCCGGAGTTATTTTCTTCTTTGCTCTTCCTACTAGCAGTAAGAGACGGCTACTTAGCTAGCTTAACACTAATGTCCTTAAATCGTAGCTCTAGGTCGGGTAGTACTAATTTAAGATAGAGCTTTAGTATATCGATTGATCGTAGTAGATTAGCGAGCTCGTTCGGTAGTAGATTAAGAATGCTATTACCGATAATGTAGCGAAGGACTTCCTAATCTACACGGGATATACCTGCATCTTGCGCTCACATAGCTATAGCAAGCTCCGTGTCCGAGATGGACTTAACCTTGTAGCCCTTCTTCTAGTCGAGAATTAATAAGGTATCCGGCTCGAATAGCGATAGTCTACCGATAGGCGTAGGTAGAGGAAGCATTTAGCTAGGAGCGTTAGCTATCTTAACATCTTGAGTGCCTTCTACTTAAGTGCCTTCTGCTTAAGTGCCTTCTGCTTAAGTGCCTTCTACTTAAGTGCCTTCTACTTAAGTGCTAGTTTAAGCGGCTGCGCCCGATAGAGTAGTAGCGCCGGGAACATATTACTCCTCGCCGTCGTTGTCGTCCGCTCCTAGTATAGTAAGGTCTTAATTATCTTTAGCTTTAGCCTCCTACAACATCTACTAAGTTAAATCGATAAGGCCCTACAACACGTTAGTATTCGGGTCGTTTTCCGTGGAGTAAAGCTATGTTAATGCTCGGACTTACATCTTCTCTAAGCTCGCCTTGTTTATCTTGCTCGATAGACGGTTAAGTAACATTATAATTATCGACTATTATCGTCGAATTATCCTTACCGTCTTCTTCTCGTACGCGCTTTACTCTAGTCGAGGCCGTGCTTGCTAACGCAGTAGTTTTAGGCGTAGGCTAAAGTTGTTAAAATGTTTGTAGAGTAGTAGTAGTAGAGCAGAAGGCTAAGAGCCTAGTGCGGCGGATGCTAGTGCGGCGGATGCTAGTAGTAGTAGTAGTCCAGCGCCTCGAGCTCGACCTCGACCTCTAATAAAGGTTAGTCGGCTAGCCGGTTATCTCGCGCGGCGAGGAGGTATCTTAATAGTAAAGCGTAAAGCGCAGTCGATAGGTAGTAGGTTCTTAAAGCTGTCGTCGGCGTAGGATCGTGTTCGGTATGCTAGTCGTATAGCGGATGCACTAAAGTAGATAAAGTCGATAGAGTTAATAAAGGTAATAATTAGATAGTGTTCGCTAAAGGTGGAGGTATACGAGATGTTTATCTATAGAACGAGAGGGAAGGAGGCAGGCACCCGTGGAAATCGCGCTAAAAGTTACGCTAAAGTCAAATTCGACTTTATGAATTCTGTTGTAAGGCTAGACACCGGCTCTATAACAGAATTTAAGAAGAATGTTAGAAGGACAAGGGAACAATGCGGAGAGGTACAAACAAGTTTTATTAAGAGCGCGAGGCCTAGTAGCTCGTAGCCGCTAGCTAGACCAAGTACTAACTAAATAAAGAAATTTTTAGGCGTAAAGGCTACGTACCTATAGGCAACGACCGCACTTAGAAGCACGGCGGGTAGCGCGAGGGCCGACTAAACACTTAGCAGTAGTAGTAGCAGCACCGAAGTGCCGGATATAGCCGGTATAGGGACCGCTAGCGCGCGTAGCGCCTAGCTCTATCGCGTTGCCGGTGTTCTATACGAGTTAGCGAAAGCTCTTCCTTATAATAGAAACATCGAGAGTAAACTTACGGTAAACCGGTAACGGTTACTACGGCTAGCCGAAGCCTAGACTAGCGCCGACACCGACTACTACTAGTTAACGGCCTACGGCCGACGGAAGACGAAAGGGGTACCGAAGCCCGGCGGACGGCTACGCGCGCGAGAGGTCGGGGTAGTGCTATATGTATGTTAGAGTCTATAGAGTTGTAAGGATCGGAGTTTAACGAGTTACGCGGAGGGAGTAGTAGTAGTAGTAGTAGTAGTAGGAGTTACGGGCATACTAGATATATGTTAGCCGTTATCTATAGTCTCGCAGTTTGTTTGTTTGTTGTTTGTTTGTTTGTTCCATTTACGTCCTATAGGAGTCTATAACTATGTAGGACGGCTGTCTTACGACAGCAGTCTTTCTATGTACAATCGTTGTTCT
>JALRMM010000151.1:0-78796 GCA_026122155.1 Zymoseptoria crescenta | reverse complement strand
CAACGATTGTACATAGAAAGACTGCTGTCGTAAGACAGCCGTCCTACATAGTCATAGACTCCTATAGGACGTAAATGGAACAAACAAACAAACAAACAACCCAGGGGCGCCGGTCACTAGTTTTTCCCCCGCTGAGCACTCCGATGTGCCAACATCGATGGGCGGGCACGACACACCCGAATTTGTCATGCATTGAGATTGGGTGCATAGCATGATGTTCGACAACCCGGACCCATGCCAGGCACGTTCAAGGGATCCACCGGAAGTTCCTGCGGACGTCCGACTTCATAGGTAGGTGCTTTGCGTCTGAACCGAGACAAATGGCGAGTTAGAAGCGGTGGTGAATACATTAGTCTTGGACAAGGCCGTGGTCAAGGCCATGAAGCAAGGTCTTTGTAAGGGTGTTGAGCCACTGGAGAAGCGAGAGCTCAATGATAGGGCCTATTCCCGCCGATGGTAACATGTACGGCTTCGATTGTGCTCTCGATCGGCCGAAACGACGGCCACATTCCACAGGCTAAAGGTCGATTTAGAAAGCGAATCGTAGGGGTGACTTGACGATTGGCATGATGTCTTCGAGTGCTGCTTCGACGGAATCTTTGCAGTCTTCAGCGACCAGCCATTGGAAGAGTCTTGCCATCCTGTGCTTTTCGCACCATGCTGGAACATGAAACGATGTCATGTGCGTCCTTTGCAACACTCCTGGACCCGGAATGCTTGCTTCTTGGTCACAGTCCAGAGCAATACGAGGAAGGCCTGCAAGGCATTATCATCCAGATGCATTGCAGAGTCGTGTATCCCAGAGCTTCATCGTCAGACCTGTGCACGGAGTAGTTTTAGCGAGAGTGAATCCATCTCTCCAAGATCAACAACGGAATGCGCTCGTGGGTCAACAAAGGAGGGAAGCACCGATGAGATCCGTTTCGTACCTTCCAAGTTCGGCTGAGGAAGCCGCGCTCGGAGCCGTGTACGTGTTGCCATTATTGCATGGCCGAGACCTACCCACAACGCGACCTCTCCTCTGGACAGGTCGGGCATATTCTAGGCTGATATACAGCGGGTCATCAAGCCGGAGTGAGACTCCATAGTGTCGGCAGGCTGTCGGACCCAAACCCACCGTTTTGTGCAAGGATTGCCACTGGACCATCTGAGCGACGTGCTGCAACACAGCACTCAACCAGGTAGTAGCGCCATCACAGGAACAGACCTACGTGTCTCATATCCGAGCCAAGGCGCTCCAATGCCACGACCTTGATGGCTCGAGTTCGGACATATAAACAGAAGCGTCATTCCGCTCGCCACTTTTCCCACCATCCCACGACAACAACTGCGTGGTTTCTGCGTTGAACATCATGACCCTTGCCTCCTCCGAGGCACGTCCGACGACGTGGGAAATCTGCAGCTTGCGCCTTTTGTGCGGTATTGCTCGGAGCCTTGCGATCGAGACCATGCCTGCCGGCCATCCCCGATCCAGACGCGTCGAGAGCGGTGCCATGTCGTGAAGAGAACTCGTGGCCAACATCAAGCCGGATCTGGAAGTCACCGGACTTGCTCCAAGAGATCGAGGCTGGCAGGACGGCATCTTGTGCAATCGATCGGCCTTTGACACGATTCCAGCAGCAGACCGCCCGCGCGCTTCTCGCGGAGGACTTCCCCGAAAAGAAGCATGGCTTGATCACAGCACGGCTTCCTCCGAACACCTCCGACTTGTCTCCAAGCCAGGCAAGATCCTTGGACAAATCCGCAGATTGGAGGCGCCCGATCCAGACTCAACGAGCAAGCAGTCGATTCTTGCCCAGCCAACGACTTTCTTCCACCCCCCAACACGTCAGCGCGAATTGTGCGGCGGCGAGACATGCGCCATGATCGCCGTCACATGCTCGAGCGTGAATTGTGCTGGTCCGATATATGCAGAAAAAAGTGGAGTCTGGACCCTTCTTTCAGCAGCTTCCCGCCTTCTGATTGGTCGATTTTGCGCCCCCCCCCCCAATCCGCACAAGTCGCTCGCAAGGTGAGTGCGTTGGCCGGACGTGGGATTTGCTGCAAGTCTGCGTGGAAGGAAGGGCATGAGGTAAGGAAGGTAAGAGGTCGGGGTATATATAACACCCCGCTTCTCTTCGTCTCACTTGAACTTGCTCAACAACAACAACAACAACAACAACGACATCCACGACGACTACCAAGCACAACGCAACCCATACCAACTCAACCCACCAAACATCACCAACCAAACAACAAACCAAAATGGGCGGCTGCGGAAACACCTCTTGCACCTGCACCTCGTGCACCTGCGCCAAGGGCTCTTGCACTTGCAGCGTATGTTCTCCCTCTTCCTCTCCGGCGTGACTGTTCCTCATATGCATTGATACTGACGGCTTCGGGAACAGAAATAAATTCCACCACACGACAAAGCTGTCTGCCTGCTGCCACTCGGACGATTTGATGATGATGGCGAAGGGAGGCATTCGGGAAGGGAGGGAGTTTGTTGAGAGGAGCGTGAGGAGACGATGATGGGAGTGAAGTTGGAGTTTGTGGTGGACGCGATGGCATGCACTGGAGGGACAACGATGTCTTCGGAGGACCGACCAAGCATAGTCGTTCGGTAAACATCACACAAGTCGACGACATTCGCTCTCATGACCTAGCAACCATGCTCTTTCTGTGACAAAAGTGAGCTCAGCAGCGGAAAATGATGTCGAATCCGTGAATACCAGCACCTGCCACTCGAATTAATAGATCTTATCTTTACATTGGCCAACATTGCTACTTTTCCTGTCCTCCAGATCTCCAACATCACCACACATACCTCGCCCTCGCTCTCACCCTCCTCTCCTCTCCCCCCTCACTCAAATCCTCCTCTCCTTCCTCCAGCGGGTACGGCACACCCTCCCGATCCATCTTCGCATTCTCCCACCTCAACCACAGTGTCAAAGTCACAGCGAGCACAGAAACCATCAAGCACATCGCAAAGGATATCCACATGCCCTGAGATCATCACCAGTCAGCCAAACGTAGCACACAGGCAAACATCCTGCCACTCGAATAAAAACTCACCTTCCGATACAACGGCTTCTCCTCCGGCGGAAACACATTCGTCCCAAGTACAGGTCCACACTGTCCAATCGTATACATAATCGTATACCCTCCACTCCTCCTCGACTCCGTCGCGTTCAGATTCGCAATCCACGCCAACAACAACGCCACGCTCCCAAAGATCCACACGGAGAGGAACGTGGAGGCGTAGCGGGGCGCGGAGGTGGAGGTCGTGGCGTTGATGAGGAAGCCGATGGCGGCGACGAGGGCGCAGAGCGCGACGTAGGGGCCGCGCATGCGGGTGCGGTCGGAGAGGTAGGTTACGGTGAGGATGACGGCGAAGCAGAGGATGTAGGGTGGGGCGCTGAGGCCTTGGGATTGGACGCGGGTGAAGGCGCCTGTGAGGATGTTAATGAGATGGGTGGGTGGAGGGTCAGAGGCAGTCAAACTGACCCATTTCGCTGATGATGGTGGGGAGGAAGAGAGGGAGGGAGGCGAAGGAGACGTTGCTGGAGGATGTGTTAGCTCAGTGCATCTCGAGAATGAGAACGTCATCCCACTCACCACCCAAAGTACATGAACGCCGGCAAAAAGCTCTTCGGGTCCTTGAACGCTTCAAACCACTCCTTCCACCTCACCCCCGTCTCATGTCCCTTGTCCAACTTCTGTCCTCCCCTCGCCACAAACCACAACGCAACCTCTTTCTCCCTCTCATTCAAAAATCCCGCCTGCCGAACACCATCCGGCAACAACCACCACGTGAATCCCGCAAACACCATCGTCGGCAGTCCCTCGATGAGGAACAAAATCCTCCACGGTCTGATCGAGCCGCGAATCTGCGAGATGCCATACGCCAGGACACTTCCATACGCATTCGCCAACGCCGCGCCCGAAACGAAAATCCCATGCCTCAGCCCAATCTTCTCCCGCGGATAAAAGTACGACAAATACAGCGGCACCCCCGGCCCAAACATCGCCTCCGCCACCCCCAAAAACGCCCGACAAACCATCAACCCCGCCCAGTTGAACGCCGCCGCTTGCACACTCGCGATGAACCCCCAAAACAACACGGTGAAGGCGGCGAAATTGTGCGGCTTGAACGCTTTCCAGCCGACCATGGTCCACTGGGAGACGATGTAGGTGATGTAGAAGATCGTGCCGAGGAGCATGTAGCGGTCGTGCGTGAGGTTGATGTCCTTTTCCATGCCGGCGATGCGGGCGTTGCCGAGGTTGGAGCGGTCGAGGACGGCGAGGGTGTAGAGGGTGAAGACGAGGGGGAGGAGGCGTTTGTCGAGTTTGCGGATTATGCGGCGTTCTTCCTCGGGGGTGGGGGGGACGAAGTCGCGGGAGGGGGGCGGGGAGTCGTCGGGTTGGGGGGAGGGGCGCTTTTCGAGGTCGGACATGGTGGTGGGAGGCGGTGTGGTCGCTGGGGATGTTTGTGTGTGTGGGAGGGAGTGGGGAGGACGAAAGGAAAGGAGCGTGAGATTTTCGGAGAAGGGAGAAGCGATATCACCTTGTGGGATTACACTTCAACCAGGTACCGGGGAGCCCATGGCAATTCACGGAGAGGCGCGGATGCAAGACGCAGTGAGGTCTTGCAGGAAGCCAACGTGGACCAGTGAGAGGTGACAGTGCAGAGGACGGCATCAGCGGAGGAGAGCTCGGAAGAGGGAGAGAAGACTCGGAGGTCGTGTGCAGTGATGGACTGGAAGATCGTCGAGGTCGTGATGCGGCGGGGCAAGCAGAAGGACGATCAGGGCAATTCCCAGTGGGCCGGGCCAGATGAAGGATCGGCCGTGGGTCCGATGACCTCGGCGGTGAAGATCGAGGAGCATTTCCAAATTCAGGCCGATGAGGATTTCATGGTTGGAATTACTAGTACTTCAGAGGTTTCCTTCGGAGGTCACCTGTTTAATAGAATAATCCTCGCTGGGGTCTTCTCCATCAGTTCTAGCAGGGGCGCCTTCTCCTCCGACCAACGACGACCATCATCTCCTTCTCATCGACCAACATCTATTGTATCTCATCATTCCTGATGTGGACCGGCAACGATCAGAGTATGAAGCGAAGGCACTTGATACAGGGGCCGGAATGATGTCCTTCTGTTGAGTGCGATTGCAAGGGAAAGAAGACCGAATTGAACATACCGCTACGACCGGAAGTGTACGGGACAGCGACCTCCTTACCGCCATCTGGTAGCTCGCGCATCTTCAGAGAAGGATCTCAAGGTACTGATCTTGTCTTCACTCTTCAGCTCCCGTCTGCTTCGGCCACCTATCGCACGAATCCAGCTTCGAACAACTTACACCTTCCTCGTCTTGACGCTCATTTTGTACCCTTATCAGACCACATGTGCTGGTCAATGAGATGACCTCGCTTTCCCCTCCTACCACCATCTGCTGTGCTACTACTCAGTATCTCACACTCTCAGCATTGCGCTTGAGGTTGAGGAGCAGGATCTGCCATTCGAGGACGAGCAAAGTACTCGACAGGTTAGCAGAACTGTGGCCAGCTTTCAACGTCGGCGTGCAGTTTCCTCCCAACCACAAGGGTACCTCAAGATCAGGCTACGACTAACACTCGGTGCTCCTTCTCAACAACAACCAGTCGCGGTTGAAGACATGCATACGAAAGCCTCCCACCACTCCGTTCTCCGACTTCTAGCTCTCCAGGTAGAAGTCATGCATACCGGATGTCACCATAAGTCAGCTCGCGTACTCTATGACAATGTCTTTCGTCGGCCTGGCCCGCAGACTTGAGTCTGCATCTTGGTACGGAGTCGTGGTCCGGCAGCGTAATGGAGTTGCCATTCCGAGGGTCAAGGCATTGACAACAACTGGACCAGAGGATGCGTGCATGGCCTGATGTTCAGCTCTGTCAGCGAAGATCGGCTCGATCAAGCAGCGAATCCTCAGGAGCCAGGGAGGTAGCATCAGCTCGTGGTATAAGAGACGCAGGTAAGGCAGGCCAGAGGAATCCCCTCCGTTCCTCAGTTGACGTCCTACCCCTAAACCACATCTCCAATGCATTAAAGGCGGATTGACCTTACTACAAGATCTCGGTAAAGTTCACGGCGACATTATCTCCACGGCTTCCCAAAGGGAGTTGAGACCCTCTGGATCTTCGACACCTCGATGCCACCAAATTCTGCAAGAACCTCCGCGTTGTCGCGAGCAAAGAGACCTTGAGCACGCAGAGTGTCAGAGAGAAATGCGGAACATTACCTCCATGCCCCCGCTCAAACCGCAACACGCGTCTGAGACTCCGATAGCTTGGACTGTATAGCAGAAGCCGGAGAGCCAACGGCCTGCTGGCTCTCCGGTTAACTCGTTGACTCGTGGACCCGTACATCCTCGAAATGCATGTCCTTCTCTCTACTGCGAATGCGTACTCCAAGCTGCCAATGTCTGAAATGTGCGGTGCAGTTTGAGCGGGACCAAGGAGGTAAAGCATTGAAATGCGCAGGCTCTGAGTCTTATTCACGGCGAGCTTTCATGTGAAATTGATGATGCCTGAGGTAGAACTCAGCTGCTGTCTGTTTTTTGAAGAGCAGCGACACCGTGCTGAGTACGTAGTCAACGCTCTAATTCCATTTGAACTGACATGTCATGTTTCCCGGCTGAACGCCAACCTTTCCTCGGTGTCGGAGTTGTGGTCGGGCAATTTCACTGCAACAACCTGTTCCTGCAAGTGTTCCTGCCCCATGTTCGCGATGACATGTTATCAGCGTCACAAGGGCCCCACTCATTGAGCAACAGCTTGCTGCCAATTCAACCGGTGATCAACATCATCATTTCTGTTTGTTCTGAATCTTTACCTTCGAACAACAACGACATCCACTATTTGTTCCACTTCAAAGCAATCAACCCAGTCAAATGTGAGTATCGCCAGGCGAACTGTATCGACATCATTATCATCATCATCATCACTGTCAACACCCGCTGCACATGCACCACACCACATCTTCCCAAAACCCCATCGTCAACCCACCGACCTCCCGTCTTCCCTCCCTCAACTGACCACCTCTCCTCAGCACCCCAACAATTCACCCACCAAACACATCACACCCCAACCATGTCCGCCCCCAACCAAGGCCGCCAATCCCCCGAGCCGGAGCGCCAATCCGACGCTCAGGCCGGCACCCAAGCCGGGCAGCCCAACGACCAGAACGCCGGTCCGGGAGGCGACAAGACGGCCGAGGAGTCGCAGAAGACGCTGGAGAAGTTGGGCTCGAACCCCGGTGGACCTTTGGATAAGGAGGCGGAGAAGAAGACTGCGAAGTAGAATGTTGCGGCTGCAGCATTGGGCAGAAGGGATTCTGTGAGGGAGGGAAGGGGGAAGGGGGATGAAGGTGCGAAGGTGTACGCGAGGAGTGAGCAGGGGGATGGATGGATGAGCTTTGTGGATTAGACGAAGACGGAAGTGTGTACTTCGTAGTTTGATTGACAAGCCTGCATCAGCATCCGACGAATTCATGCAGTGAGATTGAGTGTTGTCTTCGTAGCACCTTTCGCTCGACTGCACAATTGTTGTGTCCAATATGTGACTGTCTCGCAGCGTCTCTGCCCTTTCCGACGCGTATGTGCATCCGGTGTTGACATAGCTGTCTTCCGCAGCCGGTCCAAAGCTCGGAGAATCAGCGACGAGGCTCTTCGAAAGCATCCTCGTATGAAGACGTTCCTCTCACTCGCTTAGATTGTGCAGGATAGCACGCCCATGCGCTTGGGTATAATCTATCTTCCGCCTTCACCAACTCTTCAACTCACACCCCTCCCTCTTCCCCTCGTACTCGCCGTCCTGCCCACCCCACTCGCACCCCTCGCCGCACCCACCGTCCCCCTTCCCCTCCCACCAACAGTCGTATACCCCCTCGCACTCCCCGCAGCACCTCTCGTACTCCCCCTCCTCCCCATCCCACCCCTCGTCCCAGTCGTACTCCCCGCCACAACCTTCCTCCTCTCCTCCTCC
The DNA here is from genome assembly GCA_026122155.1 of Zymoseptoria crescenta. Classification (NCBI taxonomy): domain Eukaryota; kingdom Fungi; phylum Ascomycota; class Dothideomycetes; order Mycosphaerellales; family Mycosphaerellaceae; genus Zymoseptoria; species Zymoseptoria crescenta. The sequence goes on along the minus strand of JALRMM010000151.1, from coordinate 70,795 downwards.
TCCCGTCTCCTCTCCTCCTCCTCCCTCCTCCTCTCCTCCTCCGCAACCCTCCTCTCCGCCTCAACCTGCCTCCTCAACCCCTCACTCTCCGCCTCCTCCAAGTCCCGCGTCGCACCCTGCCAGTTCGGATTCAGCACCAGTCGCTGATTATGTTCCGTCTGCGACAAGATCCTCGTCCAGGTCGCGAGGAGGGTGGAGGCGTTGGCCACGGTGGTGTGGACTGTGGACATGTTTTCTTTCGCTTTCGTGAGGGACGCGGTGACGGATTCGATGGTCGTGTTGACTTCGCGGATGCGGGCGAGTTCGGCGGTGAGGTGGGCGTTGCGGGCGGCGAGGGCGTCTTGTTTGGAGAGTTTGGGTTGTGGGTTGGTGGGGGTTTTGGTGGTGGTGGTGGTGGTGGTGGTGCTGGGTGCAGGCGCGGGTTGGTTGGAGGGACTGGCGAAGAGGTCTTCTGTCGGTTCGTCGTCGAGGCGGAGGTTCGCGAGGTTGGAATGGGACATTGTGGGTAGCGCGATCGGGGGGATGATTTGTGGAGGACGTGTCGTTTGCAATGTTGCAATTGCGGCCTTGATATGGCGGCCAGAGATGTTTATCTCAGTGCTGTACAGTGACGTGTATTTTGAGAGACGCGTCTTGGTGGTGGACAGTTTCAAGGGTCCGCGGCAGGAGATTCCTCCGCCAGCCACCTCCAGCCGTTGCAGATTGATCGTCCCGACTTCGACTTCACTTTCTCCCTCACTCCTCTCGTACAACGAATTACAATACTATCGCGCCCCAATTACCTACGCATCGATACTGTCGCATTACATTCGAGTTGGAGTCGTATACGAGTTGGAACAGGAGGATAGTTTGGTGGGACGGAAGAGAAAGACGCCGAGGAGAAGGGATCTCCGGCGCAAGCCAGGGCGACTATTGCGATCAAGAGGTTGAACGGCGGGCGAAGGCGGAGACACAGTGATACCGCAAAGCATACAATTGCGACTTGAAGGCCCTGCTTGCCATCGCTGTGCCGGGACAGACGGCCGCTGAGCCTGTCGTCGCGTTCTGCGATCATTCCTACGAGCCCGTCAGAGGTCACCGCCACGAAAGGTACGATGCTCACCGCGAATCGAATGCCGCAACCTGGTTGTCTCGATACTGCTGCGACCGACTATACCGCTCGGGACAACGCCGGACCAATGTCAAGGACTGGCATGTGAGAGAGCGTGGACTGACTTCACTCGCAGATCTTGGAAATGGAGGGACCCGCCACACCACCACGCCGCACTGGAGGTCGTGTCCTTACACCTGGCTCGCCGACTCATGGTGCATTGAATGATGAATGGGAGCCATATTCACCTCGCCGTTCGACCCGTTCCTCACTCGCCAGCAATCCTTACAGCTCATTCAATAAGAGCTCCCGGGGAGGACTTCATCACCCGACGTAAGGACAAAACTTCACTTCATGTGAGACATCACCCCATCACTGACACAAACACAAACACAGCGACCTCGCATCCCCGTCCGCCTCTCCCGCTGCACGTTCGCGGCCCGCTGCTCACAATGGGGCAGAAATGAAAACGCCACCAAGCTCAGACGCAGATGAAGCAAGCAACCAGCGCTCTTACACCACCACCTCACGAACACCCAAAGCATCCCGAAAACTTTCACCAACATCCTCTCGAAAATCAAAGCCTCGACCAAATGATATGAAGACGACACCACGAATTGTTCGCATCCAACCCGCCGATCCCAGCGACGTCTTTCCCACTCGTAACCAAACCCACAAGCAGCGCAAAATGGACGCCCGTCGCAATTTCACCAACGGCATGGGCTCCCACACAAGTACTGCCACCGAGGGCAACGTCGATGTCTACGTCGAGCCGAACGCACGCAAACCAGAGATTGACATGTCTCCCGACAATGTCTTTTACGTCCCGGCCACTCGCCAGCGTGCGCGCGGTCGCACCCAGCACAGAGTGCTCAGCGTGTCACACACCTCCAACGATGCCTCTCCTTCGCCGGTGAGACGCAAGCCGACCGCTCATCAAGTCCGCGAGGCCGCAGAGATGGATCGCGCTGTGGCAAACGGCGAAGGCACTATTTCGGTATTGTAAGGAACATTTCGCGTCACTTCACTCTGATGTCATATGCTAACATGATCACAGCCGCGGCCGAAGAATCTTCCGCCGATACGCAAACATCTCCCCGCCGAGCGGATCGGACATTGGCGAGACCGTCCACCAGCTTTCCCTCAAGCGCGCAGCGGGTGCCGCTGGCGACCAACCCGTCCGACGCAGCAACGTGCAGCCACGCCTACTCTTCCCACCTGTCAATCACGATGAAGAGGCCGAGACCGAGCGCGACGAGGAGACGGATGTCGAGATGTCCGAGGCACCAGTTGATGATGAGGTGCGCTTCAGCATGCCCGCAACTCCTGCTAAGATCAAGAGTCTTGCGAGGCAAATGGCCACACCTCCCACTACCGGCCGCATGTCCACCAGGAAGAAGTGGATTGACCCGTTCAAGCTTCACGACGACGATGCGAGCAGCTCGCAATCTGCTTCTGGTGCCCTCAACTTTCAACTGCAGAACCCGGTCCAGGTCTACAGCGATGCCACACCCGAGCCGACTGGAGAGCAAGGCGACAACGATGCCGAGAGAGACCACACTTCACAGCCGACTCCTGCCAGCAGACGCACAGTCCGCGTGAAAGACGTCGCGCCGATGGCCATGACACCTATTGTGGAAGAGGAGGGGGATGAATCTGGCTCTTCGCGAACCAAGAACAGCAGTCCTTTTGATTCATGGCAGCGTACGAAGCACGTCCGCAAGACTCAACAGAAGCGCGAGGGTGAAGTCTTGGCCAATGAGACAATCAAGCGCACAACTCGGAGTACGCGCAATGTTGTGACGGCTGGGCCTAGTTGAGCGGACTTGAATTCTGCGACTACATCTTTACTTTGACGACATCGATTGCGACAGACTTCGGCGCTGGTGAGGGAGATGCTGAAGAGGCGGGACAAGCGGGATCAGAGCTTGATGATTGCTTTGCCTTCTCATGCGCGAACAGCGTGGCGGACACTTGACGGATAGGCGTGAGAGGTGCACCAGTACGAAGCTCGCGAATGGAGAGCGCTATGCGACAGGGCCGACAATGGAGCTCTGGATGGGAGATACGGCTGAATGTGCCGCCAGATGCTGGTCACTACTGAGCGCTTGTGTCTAATTTCCCCGAAGCAGGAATTGGTCGAGGTTCCATTGTGTTGGAAAGGCTGGAGGATATTTGTGGCGAGGCTCTGTGGCTCTAGTAGAGCAATAGCAGAACTAGGCTACAGTGTCGGTACTTGAGATTGGTAAAGGTGTGGTGTTTTCCTGTCTTCTACTCTCCCTTGCTGTGATGGTGTTGGTCGTACTCTGCTTCACAAACGGTTTCACGCACGGACCATGTCGGTCGACTTCACATCTCGTGAATACGCCTCGAGCCTCCTCCATATTGACACTTCTTTCATTTGACATTACCTTCCACCAACTTACCTTTCTGGTACTATGGATTGACTTCATCTCATGCCCTTCCGATAGACATCAATCGCTGTTTGCCCTCATCCGCTGCACGCACAGCTTTTGAAGCCATCCATTACTACGGAGCAAACAAAGCCACAACACAAGACAGTATCCGCCACAATGGCTCCTGTACGTCAAGTCTTACCTCCAGCTACTCCGATGCAAATCCGAGAGCCCCAGAGTCGTCGAAGAAGATCGGCCAAATTGGACAAACTCATCGAAAAGCGCGGGTCTGCAAACCACCGCAAGACAGCACATTACCCACTTCCTTCATCTTCGTCGTCTTCTCCGCTCACCTTGCCCTGAATGCTTCCTACTGCTTCCAAGTTCAATCTTCAGAATTCAGACTGACCATGATCTCCATCACCCTGAAGAACCGCGGACCTCCACAATCTGCCTCCACACTTCCGCAGCCTCAAACTGATAGCGCGAGAGATGCGCGGCGAGCTTTCTTCTGTGAGATCCGAGAAATCCGGCTGTGAGAGGAGGAGTGCAGTACTGATGAGCACTGCAGGCGACCTTTGCCAAAAAGGCTACGCCCGCTCCACGGACTTTGAAGCCCATGAGGGGAGCTACGATCATCAACATCGCAAGGTACTTCACACACCGCATGCCGCCACCCTTTCTTTCAAGACCCAGGAAATCCTTCCCGAACCCTCACTGATCCGCCTCGCAGCGCCTGAAAGAAATGCGCGCCATGACCAAAGACCCCAACGCAGCCGCCAAACAGCGCGCCGCCGAGTCCCGCTCCAACGCCTCCGCAGGTCTGAAGTCCGTCTCCATTCCCCTCTCAGCCTCAACATCCAGTACCTCAACCTCCGGGAAGAAGAAACCAGTCTTCAAGTCTACCCTCCAACCGCAAAATGTCGCTGCTGTACCGACGCTCCCTGGCTTGGCGGTGAGTGGTGGTGGTGGTGGACCGGTGCTTGCTATGGCGGGAGGCGGAGCTGGGATGGCGCAGGCGAATGAGGTTATGATTAGTGATTGGAATCTTGCGAGGGCGAATGGGTGGGCGGATGAGGTGTACGATCCGGCGGAGGATGACGGGATGGATGAGGATTTCGATGTGGATTTGCAGGGGCTGGTGAGAGAGTTTGCCGAAGTAGACGAGAGGAGAGAGAGGGCGAGGAGGGGGTGAGGAGTGGGCTGCGAGATTGAGCAGAGCAGTCAGATGTTGGTTTGGAGCTGCTTCGGAAGTTGAGGGTGTGAACTTTAGCGCGGCGTTTGGTGGGCTGAACAAGTAAGTCGACTTGATGGTAATACAGCCACTTGACACATCCTCCTTACTCCGCACAGCACCCCCTTCAGCATGACTAACTCTTTGACAGAAAATCTCTGCGTCGCATCATAGATCACCGGCCCATCCATGGCACAAATGGAGATGTTCTTTCCACTTCCCAATCGGGAAATCCCTATCTCTTTGGGTCACCCAAAGTTTCGAGCTTCAACCAGCGTCACCAATACCATCGGCCACCACCCAACAGGCAGCTTTCGGCGAGCTATAGCTCCATCGCGATGCTGTTCCAGGTACCATTCCCGGGGGAAGAGTGCACTGACCATGCCTTGCCATTTTCTTGCGACCTTCTTCAGTCCGCACTTTCGCTTTTCTTCTCCCTCTTCTCCTCTCACCCTCCACTCCAGCGCATACGCTGCAAGACCGCAAAGATGGCTCCCCAAGGCGATCCGTACGCTTACCTCAACAAGCGCAACAACGACAACACAATCAACGCCAACGATGGCCTCAAGCGCAAAGCTTCCACCGACAGCGCCCACGTCTCTTACAAGAAGAAGAAAACAGAGCCATCAAGCACCAACCCCGGCTCACCACCGTACACCAGCCTCGGAGACACAGATCACGAGTCCAACGCCTCCCTCCGCCCCAGCGAGGTAGAACAGCAAGCCAGAATGGACAGCTTTTCGTCCTCCTCAGCCTCTCGCAGCGAGGTGTACGACCTGCTAGCCGAGTCGATGAGCAACATGCTCCCGCCGCGTGGCAAGGTCAGTGCTCCGCCTCGCGAGCACAACGACGAAATCGCTCGCAGACGAGCGGAACGCGAGTCCTTGATGCGATACCAGACGGAGATCCAGCAGATGGGCGGCTGGCAGCCCCGGCTCATGGCTAAGATGGCCGGCAAGTTTCACCACAAGAAGAACGAAGACGTGCCTTCCCTCCCGACGCCACGAGACGACATTGCCGGCGTTCCTGCTCGCTTGGACGAGGATGGCCCTCGCGGTCGCGCTCAGACGAGAGAGGAAGATGACGCTCGGAAGCAGGAGAGGAGAGAGCGCATGTCTACTGTCGAGCGGAAGAAAGACCTCGAAAGTCCGGGCAGGGAGGAGGACTCCAGCCGGGAGAGATCGAGTACCATCGAGGCCGAGTCTGCTCGTTCAACGACGGATGAGGACGACGAGATGCAAGAGGAAGTCGTCCAGACTCAGCAGATGGAGATCAACACATTGACTCCGACTAACAGGATGGAGGCTTACCAGCGACACGTGGATGAAAGAAGAGCAAACTATTTGCGTGGGCTTCCCGACGCCGTTTTGATGGATTGCGATTATGAGGCGGCGTGGTCGCAGAGGATCAGCGAGCGAAGGCCGAGTCAGGGGATGTATGGATGGAAAGACGGCAGGCCACTGCCATGATGGCGAGCAATGTTATGCGTGATGTGAAGAAGGATGTGTGTCGGATACCCGGGTAATGAAAGTGTCGATCGAATCTCGCCTTCACTTGGTCGAACGTTGAACAGAGGATTCGGTACTTCTGTAGGAACTTTTTCCGTTCTTAGGTATATATACAAGGTCTCATCAAACGCCCTATTCGCCTGCATGATGCTTGATCGCTCGCTCGCTTAGTAGTCACACGCTGCCATTCGTACACTGCTCGTATTCACCTGTCGATGTTGGATCACTCTACTTCTCGGCCTGGTTCTTCGCCTCCTCGGCCAAGCTCTCAGCCTGCTTGCTGCGGCTCTCCAACACCTTCTTCAGATCGGCAATGGTGTCCTTGGTCAATTGCTCGGCCTGAGGTCCCTTGGCCTCTGCAATCGCCCTCAGCTTCTGGAGCTGAGGCATGATTTCCGAGCCACCGGGGATCATGCCGAGCCATTTTGACATGGTGCTGCTGGAGAAGTTTTGAGCCTTGTTGGCAGAGCTGTGATATGTCAGCAGATGCACATGAATAGTTGGTGAAATCATTCAACGCACTCCTTCACCCAGTTCTCGAGCTCCTTGGTGTCACCGCTGGACACAGCCTTGCTAACCTTCTGCACCGCCTCGGAGATGTTGCCATTCTTGAGAGTATCCATGTTCTCCTCAACGAGCTTCTTCACTTGCGGGTTCTTCTCCAGCGCTGGCTTGATCTGCTCCTCAAGCGCCTTGTTCCAGGTGTCCTCGCCCATCTTCTTGATCTCCTCGACCTTCTCCTGCACCAACTTCCTGATCTTGTCGGCGGTGTCGGCGGAGAAGCCATTCTTAGCAATGCTCGAGACTTCGGTGAAAGTCTCGTCGACCTTCTTCTTGGCCTCTGGGCCGTAGCGGTCACCGAGATCCTTCAACTGGTCGATGGAGCCTCCAAGCTTCTTCTTGACCTCTGGGTGGTTGTCCACAATCTGCTGTGCGGCATCTCCTGCAAGTGAGCCCAACTCTGCGAAGCGGCGGGAGAGAATGGACCACACATCGTTCGCAGTCTCCATGCTGGTTCCTTTCTTCTGCGAGACCTCCTTCAACTCCTCGTAGGTGTCCTTGACAATCTTGTTCACCTCGTCGCCGTGCTTCTCCTGGATAGCTTCGAGATCTTTGAATGACTTGTTCACAAACGCCTTACCGCCTGGAACCCATCCAGCGTATTGCATGCTGATCTCCTTGAGCTTGCTGATGACATCGTCGGCCGAGTCCGGAGTGGCGGCCTTCAGCTGAGCCTTCAATTGCTCGCTGCCGTAGTCGACGTAGCCCTTTGCGGCCTTGGCGGTCTGGACGGCGGTCTTAATGCCGGAGAAGTGGTAGTATGCGTAACCTCCAGCAAGGACAGCTCCGGCGCCCATCAGACCACCGGCGAAGCCAGGTCCGAGTCCGCCGGCATTGGCATTGGCATTGGCAGTGGTGGTCTCGGTCGCGTATGTGCGACGAGCGGCGCGTTTGGTGACATTCTGGCTGACTCTGCCTTGGAGCTGGGCAGCCCTGAAGGCGCGGGTGGTGGTTCTTGAGATCATGTTGAGGTGGGTGTGGTGTGAGGTGTAGCGAGGGATTGTGCTGTGTTGATGTCGATGATGATGATGAAGAAGAGGAAGAGGTGTGAGGATGGAGAAAGAAAGGCAATGGCTGAAAGTTCGTTGTCTTACCGTTAGCCGGCTCTTGCCTTGTTTTGTGCTTCCTGCACGTTGACTCCTCTGCGGCTCTGGTCGGTGACGGTGAGCTGATCGCGAATGAACGCATCGATGGAGCAAAGAGCGGGGCGCTAGCGCAAGGTACTTTTGGGTTGGCTTTGTGGCTGATGATGGAAGTGGCGGGGACGCTTGGCTTTCATGTGTCAAACTTCATGTGTCCCTCATCAAATATTCATGCGAATATTCATGCAAACATTGATGCGAGATCTTGAGTTTTCCAGCTCCCGATGAGCGAGGCCATATTCGATTCGAGAAGGACAGGTGCATGTCGTAGAGACATGAGTAGGCTTGGTTACTTTCAATGCTAAGGAGAAGGAAGACAAGATAGTCCATTTCACTCTCCACCTCTCCACTCCCTCCCAATCACCACAGGATTCTTCTCCAAACACTCGTACCACTGCACCGCACTTCCAATCAAAAACGCCCAACTACCCCAAAGCGTCGACAAACAAGCCTGATACTGCGCCCAAGGCCGACTGTCAAAGCCAAAACAGGGGCACAACAGGAAGCCCACCCCGCCCAGGAAGTTCCAAAAACCGACGTGCCAACCGAGGACATCGACCGCGGGTTCCCACCAGTGCTGCTGCGTCTCGACCATGAATATCCAGCCTGATACGACGAAGCCAACGCCGCCAATGACTTGAGGGACCCAGTAGAAGATGATAGTCTCGATTCGTGTCATTCTGTTGATGATGCCAGGGAGGGAGGTGAGGCCAGAGATGAAGAAGATCGTGGCGGAGACGAAGAGGATTAGACTGGCGAGGAAGCCGATGGAGCGGATGTAGTGCTCCTCCAGGGACTTGCGGGATGGCCACCAGATCCAGCGCTTGGGAGGGTGCTGTTCAAGCTGCGATCTGATGACTGGATGCCACGAGTTGGTGTGCATGGGTTTCGGGTCGAGGAGCTTTATCGTAGGCTGCCGTTGGACTTCTTCAGGTGATGCCGCGGCGCTCATCGAGTTTCGATGGTGGTGAGAACACGCATCTTCTGCAGGTAAGACTTTCATAGCATCGTCGTCCTCATCGTCGTCCTCATCGCCTTTGCTCCGGCCTTCGTACAACCTCTCGACCGCCCAGCCGAAGCACCTCTCCCGATTCTCATTGAAGGCCTCCAACATCGCGAGCACTCCTCCAATCTCAAAGATGATCACTCCGATGAAAGCTGTCAATCCACCACCCCAAAGGACCTCGCCGTGAAACTCGCTTCGAGGATACGCCAATGGTAGGAAGACGAAGAAGGAATTGAGGACCCAGACAACACTTCCGAGAGTGAAGGATACGGCAACTAGGTAGGAGACGTCCCAGTAGGGATAGTAGGTTAGCAGCCGCCAGAGACCATGCAGTGTGGCTCTGGGCGTCGTGGTCGGAGGAGGTGTCGCTACGTTGTCATTCGAAGTTGGCGGCACAATCAGAGTATGTCTTTCATTTGTCAGTCGAGTCATTTCAGTTTTGTTCTTAGCGTGGTTATTCACCTTCCCTTGCGATTGTCTCGGCTCGTCCACTTGTACTGCACATTCCCGGGCATGGCTTTGGTCTCCGCAGGAGACGTGGGCGTCGATACGCCAGCAACGTTGTCGTCGTCCTTCGCAGCTTCGACATCGCTTGGCGGAGACGGCTTAGCTTGAGGTGGCGCGCTGTTGTAGACTGCTTGCGTTGGGTGAAGAAATGATATTGGCCGGACTTCCTTTACTGGTGTATTGGAGGTCATGCCGCGCTCTGCTCAATCGATATCGTAGGAAGCTGATGTAGCGAACGTGGTGGACTGTCTCGATGTAATATCTCTCCCAGGTCGTGCAGGACTCTCTCTGGGTTGTGTCGTGATCAATGCCGATGGATTAGGTGATAGCTGTTTTGATGAGCTTCACTGAGGAAGTCGTAGACAAGGTCCCGAAAACGCGTGACGCCCCTACGGTGGGCATACATACCATTTCTGTGATCACATATGCAACAGAACCTATGGAAAGAAGCCGCGTTGGCTCCGAAGTCACATCACATCGAACGGCATTGCGACAAGCTTGTTGGAGCGATCATCCAGATGTTGGGATCCGTTCTCACATTCTACCGAACCTTCTTCCTTGGCATGGGACTGGCGACAACACTGCATTCGATGGCATGCACACCCTTTGGCTTTGGAGGCAATGTTCATGAGGAATGTTGATTTCTCGAAAGCATGACGTCTTCTACAAGCCCTGTTGTTGGGTTGATGTCGGAGATGTCGATGAGATGTCGATGAGAGCGAAGGGGGAAAAATGGAGGACGTTGTGTGTTGGAAAGAGTCGACCGGCTTCACTCAGCCGGGGCGAGCCCGGTCCGGCCCGCGGAGATCTTGCACTAGCATTTCCCTGTCGACATGCCGATACAGCGAGCCAAGCTTTCATAGTTGGAGACATTTCAGAGACAATCGATCTAGTTGTGCGGTGTCGAGTTATTGCCGAACGACAGCTTGCCCCGATATTGCATCTACATCCGCACATTCAACAGGCGTATCTCGAGACCCATGTCACGGAACGATTGCAGCCAATGAGCGCCGGGAACACAAGCCATATTTTCCCTCGACAATGGACGGCTCGAAGATATACGCAATCGTAGACTACGAGGACGTATACGTTCAACCACTTCTCCTCGCAGCATGCAAATCCCTCCTCGGCGACCGGTTGACTCTCGTCAATGACGTTTCCGAACTGCCAGCCAAGACAGACAAGCTCATCCAATGGCGACAATACGAGAGAATCGACTTCGAGCATATAATGGGCAACCCGTCGACGAGTTTTTGCAATAGCTACGTGATCCGGAAAGCGCTCATCCGGAAGCACTACCTGGCCGCGACAGCCTCACATTGGCTTTCCAAGAATCCCGATAGTCCACTCAAGGATCATCTCCAACCAAGCGTTGAATTTGAAGTGGACTACGCAGAGTTCCTGGATGATGCCTTGGTGGAAGCCTACGAGCTGAAGGAAAGCTGGGCGCGGAACAATGCTCTTGGTGAGGGCGATGAGGCATCCAGAGAGTGGTGGATCCTCAAGCCTGGCATGAGCGATCGAGGCCAAGGAATTCGACTTTTCTCATCCGAAGAGCATCTGACCGAGATCTTCGAAGGGTGGGATCCTGCTTCAGATGACGAGGATGAGGATGCCACATCTCAAGATGGTGATGGGCCTTCAGAGAAGCACGACGACACGGGTGTAATGGCATCGCAACTCAGACATTTCGTCGCGCAGCCGTACGTCATGCAGCCTCTATTGCTACCCAAGCCTCACCCGTCAGCCGGCCGCAAGTTCCATATCAGAACATATGTGCTGGCTGTGGGTGCTCTAAAGGTGTATGTCTACAAGCCAATGTTGGCGTTGTTTGCGGAGGAGCCATACGTCGGGCCTACTGAGTCGGAGTCTCCCAATGAGAACCTCTCCAGCCACTTGACCAATACGTGTCTGCAGAACGGAGAGAGGGAAGGCAGTGTGCATGGTTTCTGGTCTCTGCCAGCTGAGATTGATGGTCTCGACAACCTCAAGTGGAAGGACGACGTCTTCAGGCAAATATGCATCGTGACCGGCGAGGTCTTTGAGGCGGCGGCAAGAAGCATGAGCATCCACTTCCAGCCTCTCCCGAATGCTTTTGAGATCTTCGGTTTGGACTTCTTGGTTGATAGCGATGGTACCGCCTGGTTGTTGGAGGTCAACTCTTTTCCGGACTTTGCGCAGACGGGTCCTGAGCTTGAAGGTATCATCTCTGATCTTTTCCAAGATGTCTTGAAGGTGGGTGTGCTGCCGTTCTTAGACCTTGGAAATGCTAGCTCGCCTCCGGAGTCGACCGAAAACATGGCGGAGGCATTGAACATCGATCTTGGTCGACGATGAAGACATCTGGTTCGAGAAGTGGACCGAGATGATCATCACAAGCCCGCGTACCGCTTTGGCCACTGTCGGACCTCTGCTCAAGCTCTTACAAGTTACGGCGTCTCTTCTGCCGACTACGCAGCTTTGAGTTCGTTAAGCTGGGCCTTTAGAAGCATTGTTCGAATCTGGAGTAGGTCGACGATGTCGAGCACCCATGTGCGCAGAATCATGACTAGCCTTACCGTGTCGACGAAAGCCTCCTTGGACAAGAGCAGACGGTCGTGATCTGGCACAGTCGATTAGTATTGCAGTGGTCTGCTTCCATCCACGTCTCTCGATAGTGTACGATACTAGTGCGGACATCTCCGGGCGGGCTGTTGACCTGGCGTCGAACTAGAATCGACCAGAAGACATACCACTTGTTGAAGGCCAGAGCCGCTGTGAAACCCTTCTCCATTCGGCAAGAAGACCAGCAGAGATTCACACGAGGTCCGCTTGTGAACGCCATGTCCGGAGAATGCTCTGAGCCTGATCAAGCGATCGATATGATGTCGAGCGGGACGATATGCCGTCACGCAAACCCTAACCCTAACGCATTCTCTGTACACATCGAAGGTCGAGCTGGCGACGACAGTGTCTTGGGGATGATCGGCATATCAGAATGTAGATAGGAAGTAAGCAGACAACCAGAACACTGGATTCAGACGCCGCATCCCGTATATCTGATGAAGTTGTCGGATTGAAGATTCACCTTTCGGAGACATTCACTTGGAGCTTTCCCCGCTGACGTCAGCTTCATGTGAGACAATGCAGGTACCACAGCGCGTATACCTCAATCCCGGTAGCTTTCCAGCTCGCGTCCTCTCTGTGACCGTGTTCCATCATCTTGAGATGACAAGGCATAACATGAAGACTTTCGTGGCGTTCCTGGCGGCGTGCTCCCTCGCCAGCGCCGAACAACCCTCCGCCCCATCACCGATCGCAGCGCCACTCCGCGAGCTACCTTGGGGCAAGCTCAACTTCCTCCACACGACAGACACGCACGGCTGGCACGGCGGCCATCTACAAGAAGCTCAATATTCGGCGGACTGGGGCGACTACATCTCTTTCGCACATCATCTTCACAATCGAGCCGACGATGAAGGGAGTGATCTACTGCTGGTCGACACTGGGGATCGCGTGGAAGGAAACGGACTGTACGATGCGAGCAATCCGAAGGGAAAATATGCGCTGGACATCGTGAAGCAGCAGAGCATCGATATCGTGACGGTGGGCAATCACGAGCTGTACCTAAAGAACACCAGCATCCGCGAGTACGAGTCGGTGGTGCCGGACTTCAAGAAGTCATACATCGCGAGCAATCTCGATATATACCACCCGAAGACAGGAGAGCGGGTACCTCTTGGACAACGGTTCCGCAAGTTCACGACCAAGAACCAGGGTATCCGCATTGCAGCCTTCGGATTCCTGTTCAACTTCAAAGGCAACGCGAACAACACAGTCGTGCAGCCGGTAGAGGATACAGTCAAAGAGCAGTGGTTCAAAGATGCAATCAAGGATAAAGATGCGGATCTGTTCGTCGTGGCTGGCCACGTACCAGTGAAAGATAGTCCCGAATTTGAGGCGGTCTACAAGGCTATCCGCGGAGCCAACTGGGATACACCGATTGTGTTCTTCGGCGGACACACCCATATCCGGGACTATCGCAAGTTTGATAAAAAAGCATGGGGCATCGAGAGCGGACGATACATGGAGACGCTGGGCTTCATGTCCATATCTGGATTAGGCACGGGCAAGAAGAGCGAGGTATCCGCAGAGGCTACACCGACGTATCGACGGATGTACATCGACAATAACTTGTACTCTCTGCACAGCCATTCCGGGATGAACAAAACTAACTTCGACACTGATTTGGGACGCAATGTCTCCAACTCCATTGCAGCCGCCAGGAAAGAGCTAAATCTTGACCATGCCTTTGGCTGTGCGCCACAGGACTACTGGCTGAATCGTGCGCCCTACCCATCCGACGACAGTCTGCTGACCTTGGTCGAGGACAAGGTCATTCCAGGAACGTTCAACAACACCAAGAATCCGTCGATCGTCATCACGAATACAGGAGCCCTGCGTTTCGACGTCTTCAAAGGTCCTTTTACGATCGACTCTACGTTTTTGATCTCGCCCTTCACGAGCGGCTTCAGGACCATCAAGGATGTACCTTACAAAGCTGCTAGCCAGGTGCTGCGAATTCTGAACAATGAAAACAGAATCTTGGTGTGCGATATGCCAGGATCGGTCGAGCACAGTCTAGAAGATCTTTCGCCACCTTTCGTCCCGGCAAGTGCTTTGAGTCGGTCTCAAGCACAGAAGCTGCAGTCACAGGACATCTATGGCAGCAATGAACAGACAGTGCTCGGTGGCAGCGATGACAGCAAGAACCCTCAGGTCCCAGGCTACACGACCACCGACGATGCCGGCACCGACGGCGACGACACGATTCATCAAACGATCAAATTCTACGATGTGCCGAACTGCATTGGTGCGAACATCACCTCGATGTCCGGCGTATCGATCGCGAACCAGCCGGAGAAGGTCGACCTCGTGTACAATGCGTTCGTGGAAGACTGGGTGCTTCTTGCACTCGAATACCTAGGCGAAAAGCGTCAGAAGTCAGATGCGCAGACCGCGATTGACGGCAAGACATTGACCGATGTTCTGAGAGATTGGGTGCAGGACAATTGGCCGTGCAAGAAGGATGTGTAATGGAAATGCATGGCAAAGTGGGATCTTACGAACACACGACGACATCTTAAAGGACTAACGTCATGGAGAAGTGTACACAACGATGTTGCTTTCAGCTCAAAGTTCCATATGCCCCAAGGAGCAGGGCCTTTGATCCGGAGTTTCGGAACTGTTTCTTAATTTCAGGGGAAATGTGGGCATATACTGAAGATCCGGCCGGGCGAGCAGACCGGCCGAGCAGCTATGCTTGAACAGCATTGTTCGGCCGAGGGGTCTGGACCGAAGGATTGGGCTGACAAAGAGTGGCTGAACTTGATCTTCCTGTCAGCTTTGGCTTTGCTCTAGCAACGCCCCTCTGAAAGAGGGGTACACCAATCATACCACCGGCGATGAATAGGCGTGTCCTCTTCTACGACCACATGCCACGCCATTGACACGCCGGGTCGCGGAACGGTGATCTGTAACCCCGTCTCCTTGTATAGAAAGCCTTTCGTTTCTCTCCTCTTCTGCATCACAATTCCCAACTTCCACTCTCTCCTCTCAGCAACAAGATCAACATGTCGTCCAAGATCGTTCTCTACGATCTTCCATGCAAGACAGCAGCGGGAAAGCCTTACAGATGCTGGTCGCCAAATGTCTGGAAGACTCGTCTAGTCCTGAACTACAAGACGATCCCCTACCAGACCGAATGGCTGAAGCACGCCGACATTGAGCCAACCCTATCGGCCTTGAACATCACGCCAACCCCTGCCAGGTACACCGTCCCAGCCATTAAACAGGCAGATGGCACTGGTATCATGGACTCTGCGACCATCGCACCAATTCTCGAAAAACAAGTCCCTCAGCCTTCCCTCCATTTGGCAAATGACCTCCACAACCAAGTGGGACCTCTCGTCGGACGCTCCATTGGCCCATTGATGCCCGTCGTTTACGCCCAAATTGGTCGTGCCATCATCCTCGAGTCCTACGCCGAGGAATGGAAGAAAGGCAAGGAAGCTGCGCTCGGCTGCACCATGGAAGAATATGAGGAGCGCGACGGAGGAGAGAAGGCATGGAAGGCGGCCGAGCCGGGGTTCAAGGCTGTGGGAGAGTTTATGCAACAGCACAAAAAGGACGAGGGTCCGTTCGTGCTGGGCAGCCAAGTCTGTTATGCGGACTTCGTGCTGTGTGGTTTGGTGGAGTGCGTTGCGAAGTTGGGAGGTGGACTGTATGAGCGATTCGTGGCGATGGAGCCGCAGTTGAAGACGCTGCATGAGGCTTGCAAGCCTTGGCTGGAGAATGACCAGTAGGGCGGACGCTCGAGGCTGTCTTCGTTTTCTTTGGTGGGCTTGATGGACTTGCGGGACAATGTACTCTCATTGATCTGCTGCTGGCTTTGTCCTTGAATTTGTGGTCGAGTTGCCGCGCTTTGTACATCGATCACTACAATGCAAACTCCTGGAAATAGGATTTGTTGTCCAGTGTCGATGGTCACCTACCTGTGTCTGTACAAGTAAGTGGCCGGTTTCGTTGATCAGATCCTAGCACACCTTTTCAACCACCATCTACTGACAGCATACTCCAAAGACTTGTCACTCGGCATGGATGATATATCGTCACAAACGAGCAGGACTCGTACTCAGGCTTTGCGGTGGGGGCCTCGTATTGAACATGTATTGACTTCACAGCATCCCATCTTCCAAGAAGCCGCTGGAAGTCGAAGCCGGTGGGATCGGCCAGACTTTCTCTCAGTTGCAGATGAGCTGTATGTTGAGGAGCAGCAACACTGGTTGAAATGCGAGGTCCGAGCAGATCTGTTCGCGATGCTAGATTCAAGAGCACCACCACATGGCTGGAATATTCGCGACGCTGTATCGATGGGCCTAGGCTCAATGTTCCATGACAAACCCGAACATTTCTACCTCATCCCAAGACAGCTCTTCCAGCTAGCTGTTTACCTCGACCTCGTGAATCACCGTACGTCGAGTGCCCCTTTCTCAATTCATGGCGACACGCTGACATCCCTCTAGTGCAACCTCGGCATCCCTCGAGTCTACGCATTCGCATCTTTGCTCAAGATCCCAATTTCACAAATCATACTCAGACGTTTCTCGAATCACTCGGCATCACGATTCTGCACGCACCCGAGGCCGAAAAGCTGATCACGTCCGCCACATTCTGCTTCGGTCCGTACCATCCCTACCAAGCCTTATACCTTGGCCGAAGCCGCGTCAGACAGCCGGTGTTGAGCATCGGCATCCCGTCTGACGAGGGTGCGCCTCTCATGCATTATCGGGAGACAGTCCAGCGATACGGAAATGGAATCCACGGACCGGCTGTCGAACTCGATCAAATCCCGAGGGAAGTCAAAGCATTCTGGAGGATGTGGGCCAAGCTCAAGACCTTCAAAATGACCCATGAAACTGTTCGCATATGCGACAATGAACGGAAGGAAGCAGAGGCTATGGGTATTGATGACTTGTACGTCGCCATGGAGAGGGCTGGCGCCAGCAATCCTGAGGCTACGCTTGCGGCTAGACGGCAGGTTGCTCAGTCAGAGAGCAAGTCGGAGTTATAGTCTCGACGAGTATGACCTGGCTCGTACTTGTGCTGACTGGACGATAGATACGAGGCCTCTCTTAATCACAATAAGATACCTTTCATAGATGCGGATCCGCTCCCAAACCTGCTACAAACATGCTCTAACACTCGGTGAGAAGATGTCAGCTCTGTATTTCTTATATCTGTAACAGTGAAGCCGACAACAGCTCTACCGACTCGACCCAATCTCCACGGGTGACAGCGGCCGTCCGGGAACTTCATGCGCAGATTTCTGTTCCCGAATGGGCATCCCGTAGAACTGCGGTGCCATGTACTTGACATCCGGAGAGTTTCCAGTCTCACTCCATGGCGGAGGAGGCGGCGGTGGTAGTGGGTGACGGTTGGGTTCCTTGGTCCGCCGACGAAACAGCTTCACGCCGAGAAGTGCAGCGGCAAGGACGAGCAATGTCACCCCGACCCCGACGCCGACACCGAGTCCAATCTGTAGAGGCAGTTGGCTTTTACTATCCCCGTCAGCGCCATCAACTGCTGGTTGCGTTTGAGTGACGTTGGGTGTCGCAGCGTTGGTCTGCGTTGGCTGTGATGTAGAGTCTGTGGCCGCAGCGTTCGCACCAGACATTGTCGCCAAACTTCCGGTGCTCGAAGCCGATTCGGAAATGGATGCGTCCTCTGTCATGTTGAAGTAATGCGAAGATATCGATCCTTCAGTCCCTCGATTGATCCAGAAGAAGTAAATGGGCGAAAACGCAAGGTTCGAGCTGTAGAGCTGAGCGGTCCAGTCAAAAGATTGCACTCCCGATTGCACAGTCTTGCCATCATGAGCTTCGTGCAGTGTCAGTCGAACGTCCCAGCGTCGTACTTCATCACCGACACTGACTCACTGTATACGGTCGTCAGACGATAGCCGTAGCCTGGACGGATTCCTTGCTGCCAAAGCTCTATCTTGTAGGATGGAAAAGTCGTCAACCACTGGACCTTGTACACCTCGCCAATGGTCCAGAGAGCGTTTCCGATGTATTGCAGTGGAGGTCCCGACGGACCGGGGACGAGGAAGCTGTTGGACTCATTGTTCTTTTGAGCCTGACACGGCAAGACTCGCAGTGCTAACGAAAGCAAAAGATACAAGTACATCCTGGAGCTCTTACGACTCAGAGTCAGTTCGTTGGAGGATGTCGGAGACTGAACCTGGAGGGATTGTTCAGGCCTCGTCGAATGCATTCGCGATACTCATGCCTGTTACTGCGCCGCAGCGCCTGCAAGCGCCGGTCATTTTCGAGGCGAGCCCAAGACCAGAGGAAGCCCGCATGCATCGAAGTGCCGCATGAAGCGATTCGAGACAGCACGTATGCTGCTGCATGGGTGGAGTTCTTCGCAGGTGCAGTTGCCGAGGAATACCGCGCCTCAACTTTAGAGTTAGCCGCTGTGATATGCATAAAAACGGGCCGGCGCGGGGGTAGTGGCGGGCCGTGAACCTTGAAGCCAATAGGACGAAGGTGGTCATCCAATTGTACAACATCACTCGCTGGCCCAAGTCCACCATAGCAGGGGCATTGAACAGGGAGTCTACAGTAGTGTACAGTTGAATGGAGCAACACGAGCGCTTGCGCGTCGATCGGATCAAAATGGTTCTGTCCACCAGTTCGAGCCATTCTCTGCTCGCCATGCCTCTCACAACTCGCGGCTGGGTCATCCTCGCAGATGCTCAGCATGTACACTCCGACGCCTCGTGCAATCGCAGTTGGCGCAGGTAGTGTCAGTATCCTTCTCTTGGTCTTTCTCAGCGCAAACTCAGCGTCTTTCAACCCCTCAAACTTGACGAGCGCGAGCGCTGTCCATGATGGCATACTCCAGAGCGCCTCGAACGAAACCCTGGGAGTCAGTATCACAAGACCCTCGGATGAGATCTTAGGGCTGACAATGTTCGATGTACAGTTCCAGAAGATCTTCGTCATCAGCTTAGCCTCCCGAACGGATCATCGAGATTCCATGTCTTTGGCATCCGCCTTGACCGACCTACAGATCGAGTATGTGGATGGTGTTACTGAGGTCGACGAGAAGGCCCTTCCGCCACATCCGGAGAAGTTCAAGATGGGAAAAGGCGCACTGAATAGTTGGAGAGCACATATGAATGCACTGAGACTGTAAGTTTGGACAGGCATGCGGTTCAAGAGCAACTTGTCGATACCGCCAGTCAAAGAGCAGCTGAGTAACGCGATCACAGGATTGTTGAGCAGAACCTCACCTCGGCGCTCGTGTTAGAGGACGATGTCGATTGGGACTTGCGAATAAAGGCGCAGATGCGAGAGTTTGGCAAGGCGTCTCAGCTACTACTTCAACCGGGTCAGCATGAGCACGAGCACGAGTTCGGTATCAGCGATACGCCACGAGTTATGTCGCGTACTTCGCCGTACGGAGACATTGATCGTTGGGATTTACTTTGGCTCGGCCATTGTGGTAGTCGGATCCCACATGCCAGCGACGACCACGGCAAGTCGCAAATTCCGCTTGCTCGCACGGTTATTCGAGACGACCCGACCGTGGCTGAGCCTCAACACCTTCAATTTGAGTACGGCGGTGATTCGCTAAAAAAGGACTACGAGCCACATACTCGAGTAATCTCCTACGCGAGAAGGAATGTCTGCACACTCGCATATGGTATTACGCAACAAGGCGCCAGGAGATTCCTGCACGACTTGGCCGTGAAGAAGTTGAGCTCCTCCGCGGACTTGATGTTTCAGCAAATGTGCGATGGTTTAGACGGACGAGACATCCACACTTGCCTCAGTGTGCAGCCGCCGCTCTTCGAACACCATCGTCCTGTATCTGCGAAAGCGTCTTTCAGCGACATTGGCGACCACGGTAACGGTTACAACAAAGAAGCCTACACATACAATATACGATGGAGCACAAAGGTGAACTTCCCGAAGCTGCTGGCTGGGCAAAAGGATTACATTGACCAGTTCCGGGACGGTGAGCCACGCAAGGACTATGAGTCGAACGATTGAAAATGAGATCCTGGACTTCGAGGTCATGCTGTATCTGTAGAATCAGGCAATGAATGATGTGACGATGCTGTTTGTCGCTGTGTCGATCCCGAGGACCTTTCAGGCGGCGATTCCGTCGTTGCGAAACCAATGATTCCATGAGACAGTTTACAGAGTGGCCTACACAGTGGTCTGCTCAGGGACATTGTTTTCTTTTTGTTCGACGCGGCGAATGCGCCTTTCGTCCGGACAACGCCACTGCTTGAAAGAGCTTCAAGAGCACATCAACAAGGTCCACAAGAGTAAAGTCGACTCCATGCGATGGTCTGATGAAAGGGCCCGATCGTTGGCTTTGTGTTCAGCCCGTCCCACCACTGGGCTGGACAAGGCCCGCGCAACTCGTCTCCCGGACGACAGCAGCTTCTTTGTGATTGGCGGAATCCAGCAGATCCTAGAATCTTACTCCAGTCGACACCATAGATTCGACTGGTAAGTAGTCCCGCCGACTATCACCTTTGGCATGATTCGCACAATCATCCAGCACAGCGCTGCTGGGAACATCCTGAGACCGGTCAGCGCAAAAGAGCTTATCGCTCGTTCGATCACATCATCTTGCCTCCGTCGCGCCTTCTCATGTAACAACAACATCTCATCGATGGATGCGGCGCAGTACATCTGCGGGCTTGACGCCGAGCCGCTCCATCGATATCGAGCGGGCGGTTATCACCCCGTCCAGCTGGGCGATCTCCTCCATCATGGACGTTACAAGATTCTGCACAAACTGGGCTGGGGTAGCTATTCCACCGTGTGGGCCGCGAGAGACTCCAGGCAAGCCCTTCGTTGCCCTTCGCTTAGATCCATCTTCGCACTAACCGAATCAGCGAGCAAGCGTATGTTGCTATCAAGATTCCCGTTGCAAACCCGCCTCGCGAGGGTCAGGAGCGCGAAGCACTAGAGGCGATTGCCGCCATCGCATCTGACCACCCAGGGCGACGCTACCTGCCGACCATGCTGGACCAATTCCCACTCACGGGACCAAACGGGATCCACCATTGCCTGGTTCTAGACATCGTTGGGTCCAGCGTGCAGGACGTGGTGGAGAATCGCTTTAATATGACCCGCCTGCCCGGCAAACTGGCGAGGAAGTTTGCAAAGCAGGTATTGCTCGGGGTGGATTGTCTACACAGCCATGGAATCGCACATGGAGGTGTGCCAGCATCACCCGCTGTATTCAAGTCTCATATGCTGATCGCTCTCAGATCTACATATCCACAATATCGCTCTGGACGTCCCGCCAGCACACTCACTGTCGGCGGAGGACTTCTTGCGGGTATACGGCGCTCCTGAGACTGTGCCTGTAGTCAGGAAGGACGGCCAGCCGATCGAGTCTGGAATTCCTCCATACCTCGTCGCACCAGGCACTCGAAAGGACGACCTCAATTCCGAAGCTGTCAAAATTGTTGACTTCGGCGGAGCTTTCATTAAGTCGACCACCGCTGAGGAGATCCATACTCCGCTCGTGGTTCGTGCGCCAGAAGCTGTCTTCCACGACCACATCGATACCCGGGTGGACTTGTGGAGCATGGCTTGCATGGTGAGTGCAAGACTGTATCGTTGCCTTCTCGACCGAGCCTGATGTTGATTGATTAGATTTTCGAACTCGTCGCCGGCCAGCCGCCCTTCGACAACATTCTCGTTACGCCAGCATCTCTCGTCCGCCAAATGCTGACACTGACGGGTGATGTTCTCCCGGAGCGATGGCACGCGAAATGGCAAGCGATGTCCACTAGTCCGGCAGACGACGACCCGCGGACGCTCCAGTCATGGCTGGAAGAGGTTTACCTCGAGGGAGAGGGCGAGGCAGGTCTGGACAGAGAAGATCTGCAGAGAGTCGGTGGTCTCGTACGATCGATGCTCCGCTTGGAGCCCGCGGAACGGGCGTCAGCGCGGCAGGCTCTGCAAGACGAATGGCTGAGATAATGCCATTTGTCCTGGCCGAAGTGAAACAATTGCTCGATAATGGCCTGCGTGTCGGAAATCGACTCCATGCAATGGTCTGCACAAAGGCTTCGTCGTCGGCTTTGTGGTCAGTCCATTCAAGTCCTTGGACAATGCCCACGAGACATTCAATGTCGACGACACTAGGCGATTGTCCGCAAGAGCTGAGTGACATGATGCCTTTCTCTGCAAGAGCTGAGTGACACAATGCCTTTCTCTGCAAGAGCCAACGTACCCTATGTCGTGAATACGGCACGCGGATTCACATACTATATATTCATCTTCCCGCTGCTCAGCTCCCATCTCATCTCAACTATCATCACCACTCTGCCCAGTCTTACCCACATCCACAAGCAACCATGTCCACCACTCCAGCACCAGATACGAGCAGCTGGAATCATGTGTGTACGTGCGCTCAGGAGCTGGGCCCAGAGTCTCAAGAAGGCGGCCGCTGGAACACCTCCGACTTTCTGACAACTGCAACTGGTTTGTATGTTGAGCAGAAGCAACTCTGGCTGGCAACGGATACCCGTAAGGACCTCATCGCCACACTTATCTCCAAGGCACCACCTGGAGGCTTTATTATCCGCAACGCAGTTCTTATGGCGATCGGTGCGATCTTCCACGACGATCCGAAGACGTTCGAAAACGTGCCGCCGCAGCTCTTCCAACTAGCCGTTTTCCTCGACATCGTCGCTCATCTCCAGTCTCGACTCCCGGAGCATCAAAAGATCGTCCTCTGCGTCCAGGATCCTGCTCTAACAGAGTATTCCAAGACCTTCCTCGCCTCGCTCGGCTTCCTCATTCTGAACGCCCAGCAGCACGAGGGCGATCAAGCCATCGAATTCGACACGTTCTCCTTCGCGCCGTACTACTTCTGGCAGTACACCTTCCTCGCACGTAACCGCCGCTTACAGCCGGCGCTGCACATTGGAACCGACATGGGCACCCAGACGTTTCAGGATGTGGAGCTGATCCAATTTCCCGAAGATGCTGTACGCTGCTGGCAAATCTGGGCGCTGATGAGGCTTTTCTGGATGACGCACGACCAAGCTCTCATATGCGACAGCGAACGCAAGGCGGAGGAAGCGTGGGGAATTGACAGATTGTTCTTGTACGTGGAGAAACCAGGTGCCAGCTGTGCTCGGGTCCATCGCGACCAGGAGGCTCTGCGAGCAGATTAGGGGACGAACTGTACAACCATGTAAGCGACAATGCAACGATATTGATTTGTTTCGAATTGGATCAAGACTGTCGACCCAACGGAATCGTTTCGTGATCAGCACCTGGCCTTCAATGTGTCATAGGGCTCCTCAACGCTGTTGTCGGCCGGTAGTGACTGTGTGAGCATCGTCAATCCTGATCTGAGTAAGTCGGCCGTGGCGTGATGCGGTGACAGGGTGCATCGTTATAACAGCGGGGGCGTCCTCGTCATCATCACGGGATTGGTGTAATCGCTTGGTATCCTGTCGGGGGGAGTCCACCGCTTCCATGGTGATGTCTTTCGAAAGGTCGAGGAAGCAAGCGGATGTGGAGACCCTGCGGTGCGGCTTGGATTGGCTGTCTGGCTTCGCGTTCCTGGACAGTCAATTCCCGCGGAGCACTCGATATGTAGTGGCTTTGAGCTTGTTCTTCAGAGCCAGATCCCGTTCGTGGATCTGAGAACACGTTTGACGTAAGACGGCATCTCAGAGATCATTCCGGGCTCGACCAGACCTTCTCACTTCCATTCAAGACCACTGATCCCGCGTTTCCCAGAAATTCTTCGAATGTTCCAAGCCAGCGGTGATGGAGGCAGCCAGGCTGTACGGGAACACCCCAGCGCATGACGTGCGTTGCATATGCTATCGAGATTGCAAACGCTTATGAACCTTCGAGCCAAAGGTAGTGAATATCCAATCGCCGAAGATGATTTACGCGAGGTAGCAAACTCCGCAGCAACAAAATCGTGCGCATACATGACCTTTTGTCCTATTTCGAGGTTAATCGTCCTTAAATTTGCTGTTAACCCATACCACCTACTCCCAAGCGCACAACACCCACCACCTAAATCTTGCGCCGAGCAAATGGCGGAGCCACCAGCACGCATGTGCGATCGCATGATGAAGGAGCTCCGTTCCAAGAATGATCATCGAAGACCTAGCATCCTCGTTGTCGGCATGGGCTTCAAGCGCGGACAGTCAGTGCTCGCTCACTCGCTCGGTAAGGCTCTGGCAGTGCACCTGCTCAGCGAGAACGATGTGTATGTTGAATCTGCGGATCCTCTGGTCGAGCAGAGTGCAATCTCTTTCATTCCGAGATTCGAAAATGCCACATGGGGCGAGGAATCACTGCAGAAGTTCGACGCCATCATTGTTGCGGTGGATCAACTTGGTTACGACTACACAGTTCTCGATCGATTGAAGCAGGAAGGCACACACGTCGAGTGGCTTTGTCGGCGATGAGCGCGAAGAGCGATTTGCTGATCCGAATGGCCCGCATGAGGGCGGTTCGGGCGAGGCAATTCCCAAACCTTCAAGAAGGCGCGCCCGTTCTGCAGATAGTGACTAAGTCCTCGTTTCGTCCGCCATGATCTCTCGCTCTTTTCATCAGTGCAATTCGTTGAACAAGTCTGTCGCCTAAGTATGCGCTGTTTGCGGGTTGCAACACTGTTGCATCGTGCAGACACATCGGCTCGGCCATCAACGACATGGCTAGCCTATGGCAGCGTCATATCATCTGCTCCTTATCACGGCCACTTCGGTAGTTTCGATTGCTCATTCTCGACTTCGGCAGGGTTCTGGAAGAACACCCGCTTGTAGAACCTGGCCTCTTCAATGCTTTCCAGAATATCAGCTTTAGCTTCATGAAGCCCTGCTTTCTGTGGACTTTGCTTGATTAATTCCTCCGGCGCCCAACGCTTTGCGGCTTCCTTGATTGCAGATACATCCAGAATTCGATGGTGCAGATGGGATATAACCTTTCTCCACGGCTCTTTGGCGAGAAACATCTTGTCGGCGTGTACGGTATTTCCAGCTAGCAGCGCCTTCTTCCTCTCGGGAGCGTACTTCTGAATATACTGAAGGAGCTCTTCGGCAGCTTGCTCAGCTGTTGTCGAGGATTCCAGACACGCCTTGGTCAACCCTGATGAACCGTGATGGCTAGTGCACCATTCTCCCATGGAGTCCATCTGCTCCTGCGAGTGGTGGATGACGGCTTCATAGCCGTTCTCATCAAGCACATTAAGGTCGTAGTCGGTGATGAAGCATGCTAGAGACATGATGCTATCTTTGGTGTCGTTGAGACCAGTCATTTCGCAGTCGATCCATACCAGCGGCCATCTAGACTTTGATTCAGGCATTTTCTGAGGTGAGAGCTGATGTTGTGGATTGCACGACGAAGGAGGCAAAGTAGGTGAGGTTGCAGTGGTCATGTCGACGCGAGTCATGCGTAAGGCTTGGCATGGCAGTCGCGTCTCTCGTCTTCCTCGCTCCGATCCTAGCTCAAGAAGCACTTACATTGTACACGACCCCGGCACCCGCTGTCGCCGCTTCAAATGCCGTTCACCAAGAAGAACCGGGGCGGGCGCAAAAGCAGCACGCGCCTGTCCCTCACCAATACCAGTAATGCGCGCCAAACATCCACTGGACATCCACCAAAACTAATGCCTCAACTCACAGGGACCCCGAAATCGTTGCCCGTCCCGGACGCATCCGACGACGAAATGGCGGACGCCGATGTGGATATGGATATCGAGGAAGTGCGAGACGCGACGCCTCAGGCAGAACTGGATCAAGAGGAGGACGACGAAGTTGCTACACCAATGGCCGACGATGACGACGACGAGGAAGACGACGAAGATGCGCAACCACAGATTACCACGATCCCACGACGGAGAGGACGAGCAGGGCGACCGCGAACGCGTGTACAGCACACCCACACTCCTGAACCCGGGGATGACGGTAGCGAGGAGTCAGGAACACCGCGCCGGAGGAGAGGCAGGCCGCCAGGCTCAAGAGGTCGAGGAGGTGGTCGAGGTCGCGGAAGGGGAGGAAGACGGGAAGATGCTCGCCAGACGGTGACGGACAAGAATGGTAACGTGCTGAATGTGGTGGACGATGAGGCGCAAGTGGACGATGATCCCGAAGGCAACGAAAAGGTGGACAGCAAAGGCCATCTGCAAGGCGGCCGAGAGTACCGCGTGCGCACATTCACAATCATGGGTAAAGACGAAAGGCTGTACATGCTATCGACGGAGCCTGCGCGATGCTGTGGATTCCGCGACAGTTACCTGTTCTTCACAAAGCACCCGAAGCTGTTCAAGGTCGTGGTAGGCGACGAGGAGAAGAAGGATTTGATCGAACGGGAGATTCTTCCGAACAGCTACAAAGGTCGGAACATTGGTGTGGTTACTGCCCGCTCCGTTTTTCGAGAATTCGGCGCAAAGATCATTGTTGGAGGACGAAAGATCATCGACGACTACAAGGTCGAGGAAGCGAGAGCAAACGGAGAGGTGGAGGGCGAGCTCGCTGATCCAGACGATCATGTGCCGGACAAAACGGACGATTACAACCGCAATCGCTATGTCGCATGGTTTGGGGCCAGCGAGGTGTATCGGGTGCAGGCAGGTGGTGGGACAATGCCGCATACGAAACAATCGTTGGGAAAGCGGAAGAACAACATCACATTGCAGAACTGGCAGTTCATGCATGCTAGGGAAGCGAGGTAAGTGAAGATCGCCGCGAATTGATATGACCACCGGCGGCTAACAGGAGAATCAGTCGCTTCAACTCTACTCTTACATCCTTGCGACACGCCAACCTCGACGGAGTGTACGATACCAACACGAATATGATGTTCTTCCCAAAGATCACGCAGCCAACCCATGCGAAATGCGAGCAGATCGAGCCCGAAACCACTTTACCTGAATCGAAACAACTCGCCAACGGCCTTACCAATGGCCACCACGAGACCAACGGCACGATCGATCCTACGACCGATGAGTCTCGAGACTCGTCCATCTTCTCGAAAGTACCTCCCATCATCTCACGGAACTTCACAATCGTCGACACGGTCTACGAAGCGCCTCCGATTTCTGCCGCTGGCTATCCTGGCCCAGATGGGCACGTCGAAGATCCCACATCAGGTCCGAATGGCCTCACTTCAATACCAGACTCGCTCCTGGACGAGCTACCGGCCGATTGCCGAGCTGCATTCGAGGAAGCGCGAGCTGCTGAAGTCGGCTGGAAGCGGCAATGGGGTACGGAAGCCCACAGCGGACAACGAGGATGTTTGAAGATCGGTCTTTCTGGGTGGCCTGTTTAACCAAATTAGGGCGTTAGGCGAATAGGCGTTGGCTGAGGTTTTATTGCATCGGCGGGCGAGCTGCTTCGCATGGAAAGGAACTACGTCCTGGGATATGGGTCTGCGGTATTATGTGCTTTTGGGAATGGCATGAATATGGATGTGGTATGTATGAATGATTCAGTCTTCCTTGCTATGAGGTTGCGCTGAACCTTGCAGTATGCTGCATCGTCCATCGCCCCTTTCTCGTAAAGACTTCGTAAGCTGCTGTATGGTAGTGATGCTCCCCGGATGCAAATGTCAGTGTACAAAGAGCTTGCCGAGGGATCTGTGCGCGGCGTGGTTCCATTCCGATGCCACTCGGAATAACAAAGCAAAACCACAAAGGCTTCTAATCTAGACCTCACATTCCAGACGTCAACAACCTCACGACCCTTGCCACACCTTCGCGATTCGAACTTTTGGCATCTTGATTGAACAATCGGGACGACCTGGATGCACCACGGACGGGCGGTTCGATTGAGGCAACATGTCGTGTCCAGTGCCATTTCTGTCAACTGCAGAGTTTCCGGCAACGGGAGGTTGTGAGTATAACCGGGCAACGCATGCAGAACACGGAGACTGACGGAGAGCTCTTAGATCTACCGGGACGCCTCTGCAGTACCATCAGCCCAACTTTGACATGCTGCCTGCCGTGCAATAAACAAAGCTGGACGTACACCAACGGTAAGGAGACCCTACTCGCGTGAGGCTGGTGTCTGACCCAAGTTGACCATTAATCTTTGCAGAGTTTAACCGCAACATCGACGTCGCATACTGGCTGAATGTCCCCAGCTTGGTCGCTCTGGTTCTGCTACTCATCACGTTTGCGGTTTTGCCCGAGAAGCAAAGCCACAGACACTACCTCAACGTCGGACTGTGTGTTGGTCTGAGTCTTCTTTGCGTATGTGTTGATCTTTCTCCTACGCTGAACAGACATGACTAACGTTGGAACCTCAGATCGCGTTTGTGATACCGTTGATCTCAAGACCGGACTTTTGCTACGATGAGATCACACCCCACGACATGTACTCGAGCAACTCGTGTGCGTTCAGCGGAGCTTTCTTCATCTATGGAACGATGATGGCAACTACCTGGGGTGAGTCTACACGGGTCAGTTGCACAGTGTCGGAGAATTGACAACCTCGCAGTGTTCGCAAGATCACTATGGATCCATCTCCGACTCTGCTGGAACTTCAAAGACGATAGAATCCTCTTTTGGCCGATGCTATTCGTCGGTTACGGAATCCCATCCATTCTCTTCGCCGTAGCCATGGGCGTGACCACAGTCTCCTTCCGACTCGGCGACACTTGTCTTCCCGGCCAGAAGTATCCATTTGTCACCTATCTCGGGTGGCTCATGGCTTTCGGCATCCTTGCTTTACTGCTCCAGCTCGCGACGACCGGGTACTGTCTCTGGATATACATCCGCGATGCAATTCACGGCGGACCAGCACACGGAGCGTCTCGTAGTGGCACACACGGACGCTTTGGGCCTGCAGTGAGTAGCATTGCTCAGAATGGCGAGAATACCGTAGCTCGTCGCGGCTCCGAAGCTCCTACTGTTCGCAAAGCGACATGGCGGAGAACTAAGGTGGTGTTGAAGACTCAATGGCGCAGTCTTGTGCTGTCATTCATCGTATCTGCAGATACTGTGCTTTACGGCTCCATCTTCGCAGCGCAAGAAGCCAAAACGAATCGAATCATGGCTGGTACCGAGGACAGTCGGATCGTGGAGTGGGCGACATGCCTCATCATCAATAATCTGGACCCGAACAAATGCAGAGGCATCCCGAATCTCATCAACGAGAAGGTATTCATTGCGAACTTCCTCCTCGCCGCGATTAACGGCATGTTGATCTTTCTGGCGATGTACCGCACGTCGATGGCCGTCGGCTGGTGGTACATCATCCGCCACGGACGCCGACAACCGGACAAAGAAGACCACTTCAAAATCGTGCCCATGAAGCGTAGGACGCCCGCTCAGAAGCTCGAGTCGGATAGATACAACCCCGCACCTCATGAGATCGACCCGACGTTGCTGCCTCCCATGTCAACGGGGTTTCAGTCTGACAGGAATGCACATTTTTCTCAGGCTAGCCTTTCGCCGAGCAACAAGCCTAGCTTGATCGGTTTTGAAGGGCAGAACGACGTTGCGCCTTCAAGGGTCGGGCAGAAGTCTTCGTTCAGTTCCTCGCCGTTACGCTCGAATCCGCCTTACGGTTCGGGGTTGTTGCCTGATGCACCGGATACACCTGATAGCCGGAAGCCCAGTGGCATGGGCTCGCAGACAACGACGGCGATGGGGACGCCGGAGCCGGGTGATGCTGCGGTGAGGCACGGTACGACGACGTGGTTTGAGGAGGACAGCAGTGATGACGAGGCGGAGACAGCTGCGCGGCGGAGAGCGAAGTTCGACGATACTGTTTAATGCATTGATGTGGGTATTTATGATCTATAATCTATTGGGCTAACTCTGCGAGTCTGCATGCTCTTCTGATGCACACCGGCTCACTCTGCTGGCTTCTGATGCTTCAATGCCTATCACGCCATCTTCCTCGCCTGTCGCATCACTTGATCTTCACCATTCCACCATCTTGTGCGCCACAAATGCCCCGGTTCTTCTTCTTCGCCGCATACTCATCCGCCTTGATCTGGAAGATGCTCCCATCCATCACCTTCCTCACGTCTTCCTTCCTCACAACGCCATCCTCCGGCCACAGCAAGAGATACACGGCCGTCCACTCCAGAAACGTCGCGCTCATACCCCAAACGTCCAGCGCATTCCTCTGTCCCTTGTGAAACCTCAATAGATCTCCGATAGCCAGCCCTCCTTTGCCGTCAACGTCGTACTTGGCGAACATGTCCTCAAACATCTGCGGCCGAAAGCGTCCTTCGTTATCGTAGGATAAGCTATCACTGCCGTGAGCGTTCTTGTGCACGCGAGAGATCCAGACACGGAAGAACGGATCTGGAATCCAGGATGGGTTGCTGGGGTACGAGAGGCCAAAGTGGATGAAGAAAGTGGCGATGGCTGCGAGGAGGATGTTCCAACCCCAAGCGCGAGTCGAGCGGAATGTATCGAGCGGCCAAATGATGCCGTCGTTGTCTGGGTCGAAGTACGCGCAGTGTTGTTGTAGGACGGTTTGGTTCTTGTGCTGTTCGTACCAGGTGCCTTGGGTGCCGTGAGGATGTTCGTGGGTAGGCGCTGAATTGGCACGAGCGACACCTGGGTCGTGGAGACGGTCGTTCGATGCTGGAACGTATGGTAGACGTTCGGTGGTCACTGGTGCTGATTTGAGGGCGATTGAGTAGGGTTTCTTGATGTGGGCGGCTTTGTCTTGGTTCGTGGCGTTGAGGTGGCCGACCGAACGGTCTGGGAGGAACGACATTGAATCTGGCATTGTGACAGTCTCAGTATTCGTGTTGAATGATTGATTGATGTTTGTGGATGAAGGTCAAGTTCAGTGTACAGAGTGAAGTGGCGACGTGACGGCAGCTTTACATCATGCGGCAGCTGCTCTTTCTCCACTCGTATGAAGAAGCAATCGGAACGGAGGCACGTTCATCAAAAGACATTCAGCACACCTTTGCAGATGGAACGACCAAACTCAATGCCATTGCTTTGTACTTTCAATGCTGTCATATTGTCTGAGCCTCAAAGCTCTTCCGTTCCGCAGAGAGCAGCTCGCATAGTTCAGCACCTGAAAGGGGCGTCCTCCTTTCCCTCGATCAAAACTCAGATCCTCGGAGCAAACGCAATTGGAGGAAGGCAGCATAGAGGAATGCGCTCTCGGTAACTTGTGCCTTCCAGCTAGCAATCCGCGGTTCCATCGTTGTGGGGTGTACATTCGGCTCCGTTTTTGGGGCAAAACTGGTAATCATGCCGTCAGACTAGTCTCAGGAACAGTGAGTGAGTGAAAATTTCGACTTACCGAGCTACACTTGTAGTACCTCGGTCCATCGCCGTCGTGCAGCTGGGGAGGACTCATATCTTCACTGGCGCAGCAGCCGTAGGGGGCTTGGTCGTGAGGACAATCGCCCGGAGCAACACCACCGGAATGCCCGTGAGCACGTACGTTCGGGAACGCGGAGAGCGGTTTTTGGCAGACCTAGAGGACCATTGGTCAGTCTACAGCGACTCGTGGAGAGGTGGGCGGCGTTTCTCACGAATTTGGCGTAAGAGGTGCCAATCAACAGAGCGAGGACTGGTCCGGGTGAAGCGAAACGCATGTTGATGGTGCGATAGGTGGAGAGTGGAAGAAGAACGCAGGTTGGAGGGCGAAGCGGGTTGGACTAAATACTGACTTCAGTAACTTGTACGTCCGGCGATCCCTGATGAGCTGACGCTGCGTCGTCGCCCAGAACTCGATCCAGCATGGATTCGGGTCTTCTTCAAGAACTTGTTGATCGACTGAGTCTACCTGGAAACTCGAACGTTGGACTGGGTCATCTCGCAGGGCTGATCCTTGAGGAAATGCCATTGGGCGCCTTACATCAGCGTTACCATGTGTTTCATCTCGATGCTTGTGTTAGACATGGTCCCTCTTGGAGGTATCGGTGATCTAGCATCTCCATTCCGACCCGCATGCGAGGTCCGCGGTATATTCGGGGTGGTATGGACATTCGTCTTGGTCATGGGGAAATCCCTTGCTTTGGTGGACATCCCGTCAGAGATAGTAGATAAGAGGCTCTACTTATCTTGCGACAGGCATAGAATGTCAGGCATCCTCGACAGGGTAGCGTGGCAAGACTGAACACATTGCACTGGCAGCAGCCATATGAGGGGTCCTTCACCGCCGGGAGGTGGTCCTTCGTGGTCGTGATGGCACGGAAAGTCGGCGTTCTTTTTGACGCGGACCTGGAGGATCTATCGTCAGTCTGCAGCGACTCGGAAGGTGGGCGGCGCCTCTCACGTATATCTCGGCATAAATCATGCCGATGGGAAGAGCGAGGCCTGTTCCAAGGTCGTCCAACTGAAGTCAATGCATGCTGATGGTGAGAACTGCGACAAGCGGAGCGCGCTCAGTTGGTCGAGGCTTTTGTTCTCCAGATTGTGCTGTGAAAGGAAGCAGGTTGGAGGGCGGAGAGGAATCGAATTTATCAATGTTGCCTGCTGTCGCTGGGATTCCAGGCCATGGATCTGTTCCTCCACGCAATGTGAGAGCACACGATACATGGTTGTACCCTGCGCAGGGCGACCCCATCTCGACTTTCCCGGGGTTGATCCTACGGATTGTTGCCTGGATGAGGCGGATCAGCTCGAGAGCGAGGAGAGGCGAATGAAGCGACGCGGATAGGATTGCCAGAGCACAGGACTACCGATCCTTGATGACAATCCAGTTGGGCGAGACTCCTGGCGAAGTTGGCAAACTGGAATGGTCACCTGTTGTGGAAGTGTCCGTCGCTGAAGCTGCACAACAATATGGTCGCATTGGGTAGACAGGCTCGAAGATGGTCAGCCCTGTAGCTTGTCCGACGTGCTGGTTCTGCAGATCCAATCCCGTGAGGCAAGAAGCCGCGAGGAGTGGCTGTTTGTTAAAAGCGAGGACGTGGGCGCCTCCGCATGCGATGGCAATCAAGCCTCGCCACATCGACCCGTGAATCGCCGTCCTCTGACACTGATCGTCGTCTGGTGGTAACAGGACTGACCAGACTACGTTCGTTATTCGGTACGCCCTACTTGTAGACGTCAATCGTGGCAAACGTGGAGTTTCAAACGCCATCTTCTTATCCAACAAACCAAAACCCAGCCCTCCCCATCCCAAACGCCCAACTCCGCTCTCCCACTGTGACTGAACAGCCTGACCATAACCGCACACCCAACCTCATCCCTTCCCCCCCATCCCATTACTCCACCCCCAAAAACTCCCTCAACGCCACCAAAAACCCCTCCGTCTCCTCCAACATCGGCGTATGCGAACTCAAAGGAAACCTAACCCACTTCACCCTCGCCCCAATCCGCGTCCAAAACGGCCACATCGTCTCATCCTGCGCCTCATCCCACGTCCCATTCACCAACAACACACCCCCGGGCACAGCCTTCGCGTCGATCTTCTCCAGTCCCGGCGTGATGTCCCAATCTTTCAGATTTCCTACGACGGTGAACTCCGACGGCCCGTTCATTGTTCCGTACACGGTGTTATCCTCCGCCACGCCCTGTAGACTTGCGACCAGTTCTTCATGGAAGGGATCGACGCGGCAGACATGGCGGCGGTAGAAGGCATATGTAGCCTCTTCGTACGCGGGATCATCAGTCGTACCGTCCCGTTCATGCCGATCTAGAACCTCCCTCACGTCCGCCGGTAGGGCAGCCCTCAACGCCGTGCACACCTTCGCCCACGTCTTCAAGTTCGCCGGCGAATTACATATAATCAGTTTCTGCAGTCCTCGAGGTTGGACTTCCACGACATATTGAGCCGCGAGCATCCCACCCCAACTTTGGCCGAGGAGGTGGAACGCGGAGATTCCGAGGGCGGATTTGAGGTTTTCGAGTTCGGCGATGAAGAGGGCGGGGGTCCAGAATTCGGCGTCGTCTTTGTGGTGGCGGAGGTGGGTGGAGAGGCCGCAGCCGACTTGGTCGTACATTATTACGGGGGTGGGGGTGTCAGTTGCGAGGAGGGAGATAGGGAGGATGTAGTCTGGTGTGGAGTTAGTGGTTGGTGGTAGTTCGAGTGAGAGGAGAGGGACTTACTGTGTAGCATTCCGGGTCCGCCGTGGAGGCATATGAGCGGTGTTGCGGTGGATGACAGAGTACCCCATATCTTGTAGGCTGTCTGTACTTTCTCGCCAGTCGAAGGTATTACGAAGTCGATCTCGCCTGTTGACGTCGGAGGCGGGACTGCTCGTTTCTGTCCAGGTGGTTTGGGAGTGTTCTCGTCGGGGATGTTGTAAGTCATGATGTTTCAAGGTATCGCCACCCCTCGGTGGCCGTCAATGGGTGAGGTCGACAGTCAAGCAGGCTATATTCGTAGTGTCTAAATCAGGAAGATTGGAATCAGAACTTCGCTCCGGCGACCTTCCGTGAATGAGTATGTCGTGTTGCTGATTTCACAGCACAACAGCTAGTCACCCTACCTTGAAGCAGCCGGGAATAATTGCCCTTCGAACCAGTGGAACGAGCCATTAATATCCTCCAAGACCCTATGAATCCTCGCCGTCCTCGGCCATGGTTGAGGCTGAATCTCAAGAGCACCTTCCTAATCAGGAAAAAGTCTGAACCTTGTCCAGCTGGGCATGCCGATCGCGGCACTGCGGCACCTCGTAGTCGTTCGTCAATCCCGCTGCTGAAGTAGCAGGTGTACTTTTTTAGCTGCCTGACGTAGAATGCGCCCAAGTAACTTGACTTTGAGACCTGCCTGATATGGTATGCCAAGCGACACAAGGCTGAGGTTGTATCGAAGTATTTTGTGTTAGCGAGGCTTGTGGTGCTTTGTTATCAGCTCGTTTCACCTCTGACCACACCTGCCAAAAGCAGGACATAGCCCAGAGTGTGATTCGCATCGCTTAGCATGCTGGCGAGAGGTGGCATAGTGTGTGATCGCTATCTGCAGTTCGTTTGAATCATGTGACACCTGCTCTCGGTAGCAATAGGATGCCTCATTGGCTTGCCACTTGCCATGTACGCTGTGGAAGTGGACGGCGGCGAACCTCGCTGCAGTGCTGACCACGATCGCTTCTGTCGCTCTTCTCTCATCAGCCCGTCCGAATCGTAGTAGTCTCGCTCAACCTCAGCGAATGCCTTTCAAAGAGGCAGCACATTCCAACTCCCAAACTCCAATAGCACCATATTCACCGAGGTCGTTCACTCTTCCCTCTCTCCTCAACTCCTCAGCGCCCTTAACCTCTCTCCCAATTTATCCTCCCTCTCCTCCTCCACCGCAGCCGGCGCCTGAATCCCCTTCGCCGGCGTCGCGCCCGCCATCTCCTGCGAAAGTTCCACACCCGCCTCGTCCGCGACCTGACTCATCAAGCGGTCCACATCCTCCTGCGGCGTAGCCGTCGCCGTCGCCGAACTCGTCGCATTCTCGTAGTATCCCGTCGCGACATCCAGGTCTTCGAATTGGGTCTCGAACTTATCCATTACCGCTGAGATCTGTGTCGCAAAATATCCTGTCAGCAAGCACGTCCTTCCACAAGACGCGAATCCGCACGTCTATCCTATCCCACGTCCACCTCGTGTATATCTCTCCTCCCCCAAAAGACTCACCTTCTCCAAATCCATACTCTTCATAGCCTGATCCATCCCCTTCACCACATTCCCCATGCTCCCCGTAACCTGCCTCATCGTGACCGCCGTCTGCACCCGACTCGCCACCGCATCGATCCGACTCGCCAGCGTCAACAGCTGCAGATTCTCATTCTTCTTCCGGATGGCGTTTTGCGCGTAGATCTTCGCTATGTCCGTGTGCGAGGCCGCGAGGGCTTTTTTGAGTTTGGCTTTTTCGGCGGTTTCGTCTTTGCTGGCTTTGGCGGCTTGGCGGTTGAGTTGTTTGGCGGTGAACTGTGATGAACGAGGGAGGTTAGGATGGGGGGTGGTGGTGGGGGAAGATGGGGAGGAGGCGACGGACTTTGAGGTTGAAGAGGGCTTTTTCGAGGCCGGACATGGTGGGCGGTGAGTGTCGGCGAGTAGGAGGGTGTCGGCGGTGAGGTTGATGGTCGTTCAATAGAGGTGTGTAGTGGAATGTCAAGAAGAGTAAGTCGTAGGTCGCGCAGTCGAGAGCTGCGCCAAGTGACGGATGTTCGAGGCCTGGAGGCAACCCCCACGTCACCGGAGAGAGCCCCACCGAGCACGAGCGGCTTTCACATGCGCGGGGGAAGAACCTTGCACAATTCACTGAAGTCTTTCGTGCATATTAATTTGTGCATTAGACCACTGTCTCTTCTAGAACATCAAACTGCCCATCAATCTCATCGGCTTGCATATCAGCCATGTCATAACTCCCCGTCGCTATTCCCAGCAGACGTTCCTCCCTTTTCTGTATCCAACGCCAAATCCATGCATTTTCCCATCCATAAAACCAGAATCGCTCATATCTACATCCCATTCCTCATTCCCGTTTTACACCCCATGATAAGGCTTCACACCGCCACTCCCATCCCTCTTATCATCGAAAACCTCCTCCTCACTGCCCGTCGGCCTCCTAATCGGCGGTTGCATGCCATACGGCCCCTCACTCTCCTGCCTCTGAATCGTTCCCATTTCAACGCCCTGCGATCCCATAGTCGGCACGCCACTCTGTGCGGTTTGATACCTACTCGGCATCGTCTGGCCCAGGGTAGGTCTCCAAGATGCCGGACCCGCAGAGTTCATCGGCGGAGTTGGGAAGTTCGAGGGCGAAGCGGGTTCGCGGTATGAAGGATAGTCGCCGAGACCGTAGTTCTCTTCCGCGGGGATGGTTGGGAGTTGTCCCGTTGTGTTGGATTGTGTGCGCGACATGTTGTCGGTGCCGGGCTTTCGCTTGCCGCGGGTGGACGCACGGCGGAGCATGTTCCTCACTTCGTTGATGTCTTGGTGGTCGATTGAGGGACGACCGCCGAGGGTGGAGGTATCGTCGCGGGATGATGTCCACGCTTCATTGTCGAATCTCGCGGCGTTAGCACCTGGGTCGCGGGCGTTGAGGTCGGAGATGATTTTGGCGTCCGCGGAGGAGACGGCGCCGGATTTGGACGGTGCGAGGTCGAGGTCTGCTTTGGCTTCCTCGATCTTCTTGACGGGTACAAGGCGGGCTTTCTCGCGGTCCATGGCTGATTGTTCGGCGTTCTCTTTCGCTTCCTGGTCGGAGATTGTGACGGCGTAGTTGGGGTTTGCCGCCGTTCCTGCTAGATCTCCGCCGCCGCCGGGTGGGTTGATAGGCACGGCGCGGAGAGCGGCGACGAGTGCGCACATGAATTTGCTGCGACGGGAGGCGCGCAGGGTTTCGTTGGCCCAGTTGGACTTGTGCTTGATTTCCACCTTGAGTTGCAATTTCGACATGTCTGTTGTGCCGAGGACTTCGACTTCCAGGTCGGAGTAGAAGTCTCGGCTGTTGTCCTTGTCGCTAACGAAGTTCCTGAGCTCGGTCTTCAGGATTTGGATGTCGTCGAAGGTGGTGTCAAAGTCGATGTCGAGAGTGATCTGCTCGGTCTGGGCCTTGCTGCGGCTGACATTGTCGAGCGCCAGAGAATTGAGCACCACATTCGGGTACTGGCAGAGCTGACCCGTCTTCAGGCCATTAGCCCTCTTGAAGACAGTGAACAGCAAGCTGATGTGGTCCACGATGAAATGGTTCTCTCCAATATCAATACGATCACCGATGTCGTACGGGTGCTTGACGAACAAGAAGATGCAAGATCCAAGGATCTCCTGCGCGGTGACCGAGAAGACAAAAGACAGCGAAAGCAGGGCAGTTCCAGTAGTAGCCAGCGTGGTGACAAAGTTGGTGTTGAGGAAAGCGATGAAGATGAAGACAATCCCAACCAGAACGACAGCACACAGTAGTCGGTCCAGCACATTGATCGCCTGCGCGACGTCTACCATACTGCTGGCGATCGCCTTACGCTCGCGTCCCCACTCTGTGACGGTTGTGATCATCTCGTCGAGTGAAATGTCGCCATTGGCATCACGGTCCAGAGCCCAGTATGCTTCTTCCGCTTCCGCTGCTCGGTCCGGTCCTAGCACGTCGATGATGTCCTCCTCCAGCAGCTCCTCCCGGCCTTCTTCAACCAGTGACATCCAAATTCGACGCGCAAGAGCTTCAGATGTGCGGCGCTTCTCCAGTGCCTGCACCACAATCGAGTGCGATGCAGTCGGATTAAAGACTTGCCTGCCAGTAATCTCCTGCGCGACATTACCGAACGCAGAAGTCACCTTGTCTCCCACTCGGCCCAGATTTTGAATCAAACGTGCGGGTGTAGTCGATCCAGTCCTGTGATGCCCCTTCTTTCCCTTATGACCCAATGTCGCGAGCTGCAGCTGATCCGCAATCATGTAGTCCTCCTCTGCGAATTCCGGACAGTATGCAGGGAACAGCGCCCGCGAAGCGTCGTACAGCAGTCCCAAAATGTACACCTGTCTCTTAGAATCCTTGATCCGCGCATTGAATTGCTTCCGATGGTAGTTGATCTGAATGAGGTTGATGATCGCCTTCTCCGCGAGGAACACCAGCGAAGAAGCCACGGCCGCTCCGAGGATCGCCTGCACGATATCCACCCACTTGCCCGGCGTGGGCTTGCCGAGATTGTACGGATTCCTCGTCATCAACGGCTTGAACGTCGCGACCGAAGTCACCGCCCATCCCACCAGAGACAGAGGAATCTCTAACTTGCGAATGACCGTCGAGTACTTCCTCACTCCACTGCTCACCACTCCCACGAACACCTGAAACACGTAAGGCAAAAAGTGCGCCACGAGTTTCGAGCCCCATAAACTCAGCCAGATGATCTCAATCCAGGTGAAGAGCCACACAATCGGCACGCCTCCAATCTTCGGCGGGTTCTTCCTGCTTCCCAATGTCGCACCGACGATAATCGGCACGGCGATCATCAAGCCCAACGGCAAGACGTAGAGAAAGTATCGCGTCACAATCGAAAACCCAAAGATCTTCTCATAGATCTTGCCCATCGTCGTGAGTGTATCCTCTTCCCCATCGTAGCCTACTCTCCCCGTGCCATTGGGATTACCACCCGGCTCTTTCTTATGCCGTCTCCCACGGAAGAATCCCGCTTTCTCGTCGTGTTCGTTCGGAGGCGTGAGGTTGTCATGTAGACCGGCGGTGACGGATTGGTTGCGGAGACCTCCACCGCTGGAGGCATTCGTCCGGACTTGCTCGAGGGGGATGTCGACGGTTGCGTCATTGGGATTGTGCATGCTGTGGTAGTCTTGGAGTTGGTCGGGAGGGATGGGCTTGAAGCCGTCGCGGGAGAAGCGTTTGTGCTTGCTGCTGGAGGGATGCAGCGTATTGGACATGCTCGTTGGTGGTGGGGAGAGCTAGTTCTAGTCTGGGGTGTGGCGTGATGGAGGTTTGGCTCTTGGATTCTGGTTCGAAGAATGTCTCACAGACTGCCGGTCGTGTCCTTCATGCGAGCTGGAAGAGGGCTGTACGGCTCTTCTGCAGCTAGAGGAGTCGATAGATGCGATAACGACAGTTCAGTAAGTCTGCCTCGATCTGGATTGGAATCTGTCGTAGGATGAAGATTGACCAAAGAATGTCCCTGCAATTGGGATATGGTACAGTCGAAATGGTCCACAATGCTCTGGAAACGAGAGTCGTGAAGAACGTCGTTAGGTGAATAGGAAGATCAAAGGATGTCAGGAGAAGAAGAAGAACAAGGAGGAAGATGTCGTGTCATACGTTGATTGTCACGAAAAGTTTCTCATCCTTTTTCCCGTCCGTGGCATTGCGTAGTAGGGATCGACCTGCTCTGCTGCCGCGCACGAGGTACGTAACCGCGTGTGCCCCAGATCGAGTCTAGCTTCAGGGACCGGAATGCTTGCTCCCACTCGCCAAGTTGGATTCGTGAAGAACGAGATGCGAGGCGTTTCACATTTCCTGGTTGCAATCCATTGCCCAATCGTTGTATCGTCGGTCATCTCTCCCCATTCTTCCCTCTGGCTTCATACACTGCTCGAGAACGACCTTCATAGATCTCCCCACGTAAAAGATGCCAAAAATACATTCAACGGCCCGCCTTCCAGAACCAAAATCCCCGACCCGCACTAGGACATATCGGGCATATCGATCCTGGCTCACACATCCACCGCCGACTTCGTGTTCTTTCTCTCGTTGCCGCCTCTGCCGTGCGTTGTGACATTCCCAACATTCATCCTATTCTGGTCATGTTATCGAGTTGTTGAGTTGAACACACGCGTTCTGTGTTGCGGCTGAGAATGTCAACGCTCGAATTCGTCGTACCGTTGACCCGGTCATGATATCTACATGTCCCTCCACTTCTCTCCCTACAGCTTCCAAGACAAACCGGGGTATGGCATGCGTGATACGAGAGTACTACCACATCCACCGGAACAACTTCCCTCGCATCGGCACTGACTTCCGTCCAGAAAGGCCGTTCTTCATCGTTACTCATCACAGAAACGAGCACCAACCTATAAAGCACGTCAGCAATCATCCCTTTCACCCCACACTGCCTCCGTTCAGGACAATACTCACCAATATACATACTCGCCAGCCTGAAATCGCTCGTCGCTTCCTGTATCAATGCATCCACATACCCCTCCACACTCAACGGCACCGTCTCACCCCTCAACAATCCCTTCAACTTCGTCGCGACACTCTCCAAAATCTCCGTCGGCGTCTCCGGCACCCCGGGCGTAGTCGAGCGTTTCTTCTTGGTGTTGACGAAGTCCGTCGTGGGGTCATACAGGAAGGTTTCTAGTACCGTCATGAGAGTGTCCTTCTCTTGCCGCAGTAGACCCAAGGTGAGTTCGCTGGACTTGCGGAATGGCCCTTCATAGCCGTAGGCGCCCATGGCGTCGACCATGTTGTGGGTGAGCCGGAAGGGTACGAGTTCAGGCTTCTCAAACGTGAGACCTTTGTCAAAGAGACAATTGAAGTCGACGTGGAAGACGCCGCCGGTACCTTCTTCGAGGAGAATATTCTCGCCGTGTCGGTCGCCGAGACCGAG
The DNA here is from genome assembly GCA_026122155.1 of Zymoseptoria crescenta. Taxonomy (NCBI): domain Eukaryota; kingdom Fungi; phylum Ascomycota; class Dothideomycetes; order Mycosphaerellales; family Mycosphaerellaceae; genus Zymoseptoria; species Zymoseptoria crescenta. The sequence goes on along the minus strand of JALRMM010000151.1, from coordinate 29,828 downwards.
GATATGACCCACCATGGACATGACGGCGGCGGTGCGGGCGTAGCGGAGGCGGGCGTTGAACCAAATTTCGGGTTCTGGGTAGGTCTCTGTGAACCATTCGTGGAGAGAGGCGGGGAAGAGGGAGAGTACCTTTGTGCGGAACAGGCTTGCGTTCTCGGGGGCGGAAGAGGCATCGTCGAGGGTCTTCTTGATGTCGGTGTAGTTCGGGCGGATTCCTTTGCGAGAGTAGATGTTGAGCAGGATGTCGCGCATAGGCTTGATGCCTTCCACCCATTCGAGGGTACCCGACTCCTCGCTCAGTGGAGTTACTGCATACGTCTTGATGTACAGGCGACGTTTGGCACTCTCGGTATTGCGCTTCAGAGCTCGATTGATGATGCCGTTGAACTCCATCAGACGTTGGTCTTTCCGAAGATCGTCCTTGGGCTTGCACAGGATGCCATACAGCTTGCCGTCTGATCCTCGCATGTTGATCTTCTTCGGACGCTGCAAGGACTGGAGCACGAGTACATCATCGGTGAATGACTGAATCGTGACCTTATCCGAAGTGAATGCCTTATGACGGCGAATCGTCTCGGAAGTTGCTGTCGCGGGCGCAGACGCCATCAGCGTCGCTTCCACCGGTACGACAAGATTGCTCGGAGCGAGCTTCATGTTAAACTTGAGATCTCTGGTCAAGCTGACGTGCGAAGCTCTGCCCTCAATCGGGTGCTCGGCTGCCAGTAACAGTCCATCTGTCAGTCGCTGGCCCTGCTGAATCATCGTCCGCAGATCAATGCTGGTCGTGTCAGACTTCAGCTTGCTCTTGGGATCTCTCAGTATGTTCAAGATCTCCGTGCCTCGCTCTACTCTGACCTTGTCGGTCGCTTTGACGACAGGTAGCATGCTCCAGAGCGCCTGACTGGGATGAGCCGCGGCGATGCGAGCTAGGATATTCTTGAGCTGCTTCCATACCTCTGGATGAGGATGCGTGATTCTTGAGATGAGTTGCGGCAGAGCGTGGTAGAAGACATAAGGTGGAACACGTTCGAAATACTTTTGCAGTTGCTTGTTGCACGCCGCAAGAGCTTTGGACCGCCTCTCGAATGTCGCTTGGTCTTCTCTCGCATCCTTCTTCACAGAGTCTTGCCCCAGCTCGAGCCACAGAGTGAGAATCCTCGGAATGGTCTCGTGCCAGTACTTGTTGCCGAAAGGGATTGATCGAAGTGAGTTGTCAATCACCAGTTTGGTCATCTCACCAGTCTGGAATGCTTGCGACCGCTTCTCTTTCGGCAAAGCCTTCTGCGCATCCAGTAGCTTGCTGTAATGCTTGCCAAGGTAGTAATGACCCTTCTCCCAGCGTGTGTAGCTCTTGGCGGCGAGCTGGTACCGATCGGTCATGTCTTTCGTTTGACTCTGACCCGATGCATCAAGCCATTTCGCGAGAAGTAGCGAAGCCTTGCCCGCAAGCATGTTCTGTTTCTGACCTGCCATTGGGTCAGTCACCGGGAGTGAGCCAACATCTTCATCACTCGACTCAAACACCCCAGAGGTAATAGCAGCATCCAGTGCCTGAATGGCTTGTCGCTGGTGCCCTTCGTGCCAGAGAAGTCTAGCCTCCTCAAGCTTCGATCCTTGCTCTCCACACTCAAGCGCTTTGAGTACCGCGTTGTAGGCACTGCTGGTGTTCTTCGTCTGTCTCGCAAGTCTCGCGGTGGTCAGCCACAGACTCCCATATTGCGGCATGGTGAATGGATTGTCGGCGCGCACTCGAATGGTTGCACGACGCACGCCAAGCACATACTGCTTGTCTTGAACGTATGATCCAATGACGGCAAGACGTTTGTCGAGAACCTTGAGCAGCTGGCCGACTTGTTCCTGATCTACCCGCATCAGAACTTCAAGTTCGTGCAAGACATGCAGCTTCATAATCTCATCGTGGCACGCCTGAAGAGAGTCGGTCCCAGCCATAGACAGTCCGTCCGTGACGACCTTTCTCAGTGAAGTAAGCTCCTTGGTGAAGTGCTCCTCGGAGCCTTTTTCTGCATAGAGGAGAATCCTTGCAATGCCAACATTGAAGTTGTGGATTGGCTCTGGCTGGAAGAGTTGAAGTCGGCTCTCTAGTCCAGCGAGGTTGTCGGTCATCCAGCTTGCCTCTGCAGCGAGGGGAAGTAACGAGATCTGCGATCCTGTCTCCTCTTGGGGATCGTTCGGGGCGGCATCTAGGAATCCATTGGCATATCTCAACAGCGGCACATACTGTCCGGTCTCCCGCAAACAGTTGAGCACATCGTGCTGCAAGTAGGTATCCCCTGGATTATCGGTCAACTGCAGTTCATACCATGCCTGAGCAGCAGTCCACCGCCCAGCTTTGGCGTGGTTGATTGCTTGCTGTTCGTCCGAAACAATGGTTAGATGAGCTGCAATCCCTTCCAGCCCATCGGGCTCATCGATCTGAGAGTAAATGTCTTGAAGCGTGGAGTACAACTCGGTGCTCTCCTCTGAGAGGCGGACGCTGGGGATCAGCGATCGCTTCGCACGGATGTGTTGCTCCCAGTGAAAGAGCGCTCGCGAGTACGACCGGCATTCAACAGCTTGCTGCGCAATGACCTTTGCTGGGATCGAGGCAAGAAAGGCCTCAACAGTGTCGATTTGACCCATGCTTTCCGCTTCGTCAAAGTCGTTCGGAGATACTCCGGTCTTGTATGCTGCTGCTCGGGTTTCCGACAAGTCTTTCCTTTTTGCTGTCAACCAAGTAGACATGTAGTCCAAAACAGCGAAAACGTTCTCGCTGCATAAGCGGACCGTTTCTTGCTGCGCTGCACCATGAGGAGATGTCTGCAAGATCGCCAAGAATTCGTCCGTGAGGCCCTTCACCTCTGGCACAGTGCCGCCAACCACAACGTTGAGCACGGCATACGGGAAGATGAACCGTGCAATGGCGATATCATGTCCTCGTATTGTACGCGCGAGCAGGGGGAACAGGACCTTGGGGTTGTCGCCCTTCGCCTTGAACAACAGATCGTGTGTGATCATCCGTAGCCATTGGCTATGACTTGCCTCGACAGAGAAGCTAGGATATGCCCGGTTTGGAGCGCCAACGGTGTTGGTTGTCATCACATACCTCGAACTGAGTAGCGGGGTGAGCGTGGCGCGAATATGCTCCGGAAGCTCGTTCCACCGTTTGAGGGAGTCTGGTGCTTGCGAGCCGCGTGGTCGCAACATGGACGCACCCTCCAGATTACAGCACTTCAGCAATTCCTGTATAACGAAAGCGAGAAATCCTTGCTGGCGAGCGTTTGTGACAGATTTAAAGGCCTTGACCAATATGTGCTCGAAAAGAAACATGATCCAGTCAACCACCTCGTCCAGCTTGCCGAAATTGGAGAGAACCAGGAGCTGGCTCTTGTTACGTTTGGCTTCGACTTGGTTGGGATCCAGGCAGCCGATGATGCCCAGCGCCTTTCCACAGAGCTCGGCTGCGTGTGCGTTGGTATTAGAGTACTTGACTGTGACATCAAGCAATGCGCTCAGTAGCTCTGATAGCACTGGCGAGGGGTTTCCACTGGCAGCTGTGTCGTACACAAAGCCCTGCTGCCTTTCGAGGAAGACAACGAGCTCAGTCAGCGCTTGGAACACGAGAGTGTCGCCGTCGACGCGAAGTCTCCTGGTGAATGCTCGAAATTGGCTCGTGACACTCTCTTGGCCTTTCAATCTGTCGAACTCGGCAGCAAACTTCCCAAGAAGCGTGATTCCACCGAGAGACGGCAGCGTCAGTATGTTCTCGTGCAGGAGTTGATTGTGCTTCTTGATCAGGTTCGCAATCATGTCGTAAGTCCTGTGTTGCAGTTCAGGCGAGACCGCAGACCAGTGTCGGACGATGATGACGAATGTCTCATCAACGATGTTGACGAGATCATCTGCTTCAAGGATCGGTACGAGGGCAAGCCAAGCGCTGTATGCAGTCTCGCAAGTCTCTGACATCTCAAGAGCCGATGTTATACATGCTCGGATTTGCGGGAGAGCCACGGAAAGATGTCCCTTGGCGAGCTCAAACATCTCAACCATGGCTTTAAGGCATCGAATCTTCTCTGATGTTGGTTCCGCTCCAATACCACCCTCAAGTACCATCGAGAAATGTGTCAAGATGCCGAGAAGATGGCAGTCAAAGAATGATGCAAGCGCACGCTTGGAATTCATCTTCCTTTGCCCTGGCGTGCGTTCATTGATGTTGGCCACAGTCTGGAAAGCTGCATATGCTCGAGACTTGCGACTCTCGGCCTCCTCTCCGCAATGCTTCAGCATCTCGCAGGCAACTAGCACAGAGTCGAGCTTTACAAGACCATTCATGTCGGTGTTGTTGAACGCGGGGTCGACTTCCACCAAGCAGGAAAAAGCGACATCCTCTGCGTCTGAGATAGGGGCCTGGACGAGCAGCAGAGTTATGATCGAAGCGAGATTGGTTCGAGGCTGCACGCATACGTCTCGAACTGTGCTGCCATTTGCTCGAGCATTGGCGATCCGTTGGATGATGTCTTTCTTCTTGGTCAGAACGAGGGAGGGTAGAGTCTCTCGCTGTGTCAATATCAAGAAGGCATTGACGTCCATATTGAGGAGCTCGCACAACTGCTGTGCCTTTTGCGGCTTCACCACAAGATCTTGGACTATGGAAACCGCAATAGACCGCCAGAACGGTTGGAAGAGATCCAGGACGGTCTTGCTCTTGGTCTGTGCTATCGAGTCGATTTCAGAGAACGCGTATCCCAGGACCAAAGGATTAGAATGTCCCAGGTACTCGACCAGACGGAGCAGAACCAAGTTCAATTCTCGATCGCCGCACGAGACGGCGACTTGACCCCAGGCAGCGATTAAAGTCTCCTGCTCGCTAGCAACGTCCCGGTCGGACAGTGTGCGGAGGTATTCAAGGGCCACTTGCCGATTAGACATCTGAGTCTCCTCGGGCAAGTCATCTCGCAGGAAAGCCGGCAACGACTCTGCTGCAGCCATCCTTAACTCGCGTAAAGAGCTGTGCAGCGACGCCAGGCAATGCTTGCCGAATTCCGAGGTTGCCAGCGCTGATAGCTCCTGCGAATCATTCCTCTGCACGCAAGCACGTACGGCCAGCATTGACATGATACGAGGACGTTTGCTTTGTTGGAGTTCAGGAAGCGCAATCAAACGTGTGACGGTGGATGTGGCGGTTGCTAGATCGAATTGTGCCAGCTCCTCCAAGAATTGCCAAGCAGCGCATTTGTCCTCTTCCGAAAGAGTGACATAGACGGAGTGAGCCACCAATGGCATGGCTGAGATGTCTGCGTTCTCCACGCCAGTAAGCAGTCGAGTGATCTGGCGAAGCAAAGTCGACTGTCGAGGCTCGGGCTCTTCGATGGAGATCCTCCTCCGCTTCCGCGGTCGCTTCCCGCGGCTTCGCAGTGGCAGAGAGACACTCAGCTCGGCAAACACTGGTTGAAGCTCGCTGTCTGTCATGGCACTGTCTTGAAGGAGCGAATCTCGCATCACGCTCGCGGCCTCTGGAAGTTCATCAGCGGGGATGAATCGAGCAAGCCATGTCGTAGCCGCAATCTTCAAATCCTCGTCCAGATTGTGCCACACATCCTCTGATGCAAGTGCGCTCAATGCAGGCAGCATGGTGTCTCTCGACTTCTCCGGGGAAGTACGCAGAGCGGTCAACGTGGCGCGGGCTAATGCTCGCTGTGTGTCTATCGGTGGTCGCGTATCTGCCATATCGCGGAGCAGAGAGGCCAGCAGTGGCCAACTCCGTGGCAACTGTATCAATTGCTCGACGGAGGACTCCCACAGCCCAGCTTGCTCCAGTGCTCCTTTGAGGCCCATCGCAAGACGCTGAAGTCGTATGAATGTGTTCTCCTGCCATGCTGAGCTCAGGCCCGAGATTTGCGAGACATTAAGCGCAGTCACGAACGCTTGTGTCGGGCTTGTTATGGTCGTCGTGTGGCCTTGGGGCATTGCAATCGAGTGCTCTGCTTGGGTCCAGAGCTTGCTCACGCTCCTCCCAGGTGGCAGGCTACAATTAAGTGGTACTTTCGAAGACGGTTGGGCTTCAAGGGCAATAATGAGATCTGTGAGATGAGATAAGCTGAAGTCCACTTACCGGAGTGTTCCACCACATACCATCTACAGAGTCCTGAATCATCTCATGCAGGATGTGCGCATACTGCCAGATGGTCACAGATGTGCTCAAAGCTGCAAGCATGGTCTCTAGCAGCCGGCGGATGACCAGATCCTCGCTTTTGGGTCGTCCGACAAGGGCCATCAGAGTTGCGAGCAGACTGAGTAATAGCTGAGGTTCGTTTGGAGTAAGCTGAACGAGCAGCACTTCCGGTTGACGCTTTACTGTAGCTCGGATGACTGCCATGCTGTCGGAAGCAAGCGACAGGAGGACATCATCGTTCTCGAAGAGAACTCCAGCTGTGAGACGAGCGAGTACCGCTTGGACAAGCACTTTGACCAGTTGAGCATTGACGTTGACATCAGTCTCTTGCACGGTAGCCTCATTGTGGAGGAAGTCCTGGAGCAGGTCCCGAATATTGGCCGTTTCTCCGTGCTGCTCGTTGCTTGCCTGAGGTCGAGTTTGATTGTGCACGATTTGAGCGGCCAACGTCGACTGCGGAGGATTGTCATTGTTAGATCGCCCTCCGTTGACGATGACAGCGGGTCTCCGAGCCATGTTGCATGTCTGTGATTGATGGGATCATCTCAATCTATAAATTCGAGATTTTGTCAAGATGATGTCGAAGCGGAAGTGGTCGCCGCACGAGACGCGCCTGTCAAAAGTTCACGCGCGTCAGGCTCCACACCAGCTGAACCTTATTCTAAAGCAGACCTCAGCCTCGAAGCATCACACCGTGCTGATTCAGTGAGCTATCCATCCGACTCCCTTCATCGCTATCCCAGAGCCAAGGTCACTCTGTCGCAGTCGCCAGGATGGGTGTGTTCCAGACGAAGAAGTTCCGCTCGAGCGCGCAGAACAACACCGTCGCCGCCAAGTACCGAAGCGCCCTCGCCCGACGACCATTTGCGCTATTCGGACTTCCGTTCATCGCCACGATGCTTCTGGGAAGCTTCTTCCTGACGCCCGCCACTGCGCTTCGCTACGAGCGACACGATCGGAAAGTGAGACAGGTGACGAAAGATGAGGAGCTGGGAATCGGGAAGGACAGAAGGAAAATCGACTTGGCTGAGGAATACTATGTGGGTCATCGTGGGATCGTAGGAGTGTATGGCAAGAATGGCTCAATGTGCTGACGCTCGATATACAGAAACTCTCGGCAAAAGATTTGGACAGTTGGGAACAAAAGCGAGTCAAGAGATTGCCTGGCGAACACGACGGAGTGATGTGAGGATACGACAAAGAACATACCGCATTCGTGGAGATCCACTGGCCTGGAATCAGCGAGTTTACAATTAGGCGTCTGGCGCACATATGTCAAGTGACTCCGCGCGAGCTCGCGGCACGGGCGCATTTGGGTCGCTGGCTGGTCAGACATGTACAGTGGCAACGGAGGACTATTGCACGACCATCGACCTTTCCATGGCTTTCAATGAACCTCTGGCGGTTCACCCGGGAACATGAGCCTGATTTGGACGGACCGTCAGGAAGAACCACCTCGGAAAGTTGCTGGAGCTTTTCTATCGACTTTGTTCGAGGGAAATGAACGACGTTTGTAGATTCCGACTCATCCTGACGTCCGCGGGCTGGCCCTGGACCACCCATCCATTTGAAGAGGCATGAAAGGCCGATAGCAGCAGCGTTGCGCCAGAGGACTGACGTGGGTCGCAAGGATGGGGGAGGACCGCAGGAACTTTGCAATCTCTCGAACCGATCAATGAGGAACATGGAGCTGCTGAGGACAGATGGGAAAACTGCTTCATCTTATGTACGGTCCACAGAGTCATCGTGGTTCCTCTCAGAGACGTTCGCAGGTGAATGGGCCAGACACTCTATGTCTGAGCATTGCGCACACACTTCTTCAGACCTTGCATTCCCATTTCCTGTTGTGCGATACCAAGGCATGTATACAACCTCCTGGCTTGGTTGAAAAACAGAACGCCCACCAACTTTTACAACACAACATCTCAGCAACTACTTCACTGATCGTCTCGAAAACTGTTTGAAGAGATAGCTACGAGGTGGCTCTGTTCTTCAAGCGACTTCTGGAGAACAGTGGCAATTTCTGTCGAGTGTATAAGAGCTTCAAAGTGCTGTTGAGGTTGGCTGAGCGTTTCGTTTTCCAACCAAGTTGCTTGACAACAACCTTGGCTTGTATCGACGCCACCAGCAAGGTTTGACCATGTGCGGATCTCCCGGGAGCGTGGGAGTGGTGGACCCCACCCAAGCGAAACCTGAAAGCTTCTCAGCTCTTTCAAAGTTTGGAGCTCACTCCACGTTTCCAGTGAGCAGTGAATAGCACTCCGGTATCGTGCTTTTTGCAGCCACCTGACCTTATCGCGAAACGATCTTCACATCCCATAGATACGGGACGTACTCCTCAGCTTATTCCAGCCGCTTTTCTGACCTCCACAAACGCTCACAAGTCCAAATCGGCCCTGCTCTTTGACTTTCCGAAGTCGCGCCGCTTATCGTTTCGCGATAGCAACGATCCACCGGTGACATCGACGTGGAGCTGTTTTTGTTCCAAAAACATCTACAACGAATTTTTGACTGCCACTAAGATTGCGGATACACATACATCGTCTCGCACTCCTTCAGCCGACGTGCTGCCCGCAAGAAGATTCCGCCTCGTCCGATCGCGACACTCGACACCGACGAATAGAGCTGTTCACATCGCATCCCACCATGGCGCAAATCACGCTCACTCCGCCGAACATGGGCGCTGGCAACAAGCGTGTGGCAGTCATGACCTCCGGAGGTGACTCGCCAGGTATGAGTCCGTTTGTCCGAGCCGTGGTTCGCCAACTACTCGCAGAAGGCTGCACGGCGTATGCGGTGTACGAAGGATATCAGGGATTGGTGGACGGTGGTGACATGATCAAAGAGATGGCATGGGAGGATGTACGAGGCTGGAGTTCGGAAGGTGGCACACTCATTGGCACAGCTCGGTGCAAAGCGTTCATGGACAGAGCTGGACGATTGATAGCAGCAAACAATATGATCGAGAAGGGCATCGATGCCCTGATCGTATGTGGCGGTGATGGTTCTCTGACCGGAGCAGACAAGTTTCGAGAGGAGTGGCCGAGTCTTCTCGACGAGCTAGTGTCCACCGGAAAGCGCAAAGAAGAGGCCGTTGAACGACACCGACACCTGAACATCGTTGGAGCGGTGGGCTCAATCGACAACGATCTCAGCGGGACGGATGCCACAATTGGATGCTACAGCTCACTGCAGCGGATCTGCCAGTCAATAGACTACATCGACTCCACAGCCCTTTCACACCAACGCGCATTCGTCATCGAGGTCATGGGCAGGCACTGCGGATGGCTAGCAATGGCCTCCGCTGTTAGCTGCGGCGCCGATTTCGTGTTCACACCGGAGAACCCACCTTCAGAGAACTGGCAGGAAGATATGTGCAAGGTGATCAAGAAGCATCGCGAGATGGGCAAGCGGAAAACAATTGTCATCGTTGCTGAAGGTGCTCACGATCGCGATCTCAACCACATCTCGCCAGACATGGTGAAGGATCTGCTCTCAGGGACAGTCGGATTGGACACGAGAGTGACGACCCTTGGACACGTTCAACGTGGTGGACCGCCTTGTGCCTACGATCGTATGCTTGCTACTTTGCAGGGCGTGGAGGCTGTCAAAGCAGCGTTGGAGGCGACACCGGAGACACCCTCGCCTGTCATTTGCATTCTGGAGAACAAGATCGTGCGCAAAGACCTCATGGAGGCAATTAGATTGACAAAGCAGGTCGCGGTGGATATCGGGAAGAAAGACTTTGCTGCTGCGATGAAAGGACGAGATGCCGAATTCGAGGAGCTGTTGCAGGCTTTCCAGGTTACCACCGAGACTGAACAGGGCGCCTTCCGTCTCCCACAGGAGAAGCGCATGCGAGTTGGTATCATTCACGTTGGCGCTCCGGCAGGAGGCATGAATGCGGCTACCCGCGCGGCGGTCGCATACTGTCTAAGCAGAGGACACACTCCCGTCGCGCTTCACAACGGATTCCCAGGTCTGGTCCGCCATCACGACGACAAGCCACTTGGATCTGTGCGAGAAGTATCATGGCTTGACGCAGAGAATTGGGGCTCGAAAGGTGGCTCTGAGATTGGCACAAATCGTGATCTCCCATCTGACGAGAGGTGTGGTCTCAAGAACGTTGCATTCTGCCTCGACAAGTACAACATTGACGCTCTATATGTTATTGGTGGCTTTGAAGCCTTCACTGCCGTCTCACAACTTCGCAAAGGCCGCGAACAATTCGACGCCCTCAAGATCCCCATGGTCGTCCTGCCCGCCACTATCTCCAACAATGTTCCCGGCACAGAATTCTCCATCGGCTCCGACACCTGCCTGAACGCCCTCATCGACTACTGCGATTCGATCAAGCAATCCGCCTCCGCCTCGCGCCGCCGCGTCTTCGTTGTTGAAACCCAAGGCGGCGCATCCGGCTACATCGCCACCATCGCGGGTCTCTGCATCGGCGCCATCGCCGTTTACACGCCCGAAGAAGGCATCCATCTTAACATGCTGGTCGAAGACATCAAGTTCCTCAAAGAACAATTTGCCAAAGACATCGGACACGCCAAGTCCGGCAAGATCATCCTCCGCAATGAGAAAGCTAGCAAAGTCTACTCCACCGAATTCATCGCCGAAGCCATCAAGGAGGAGTCAGGAGGCAAGTTCGACTCTCGCTTTGCTGTTCCTGGCCATGTCCAGCAAGGCGGTACACCTAGTCCGATGGATCGCGTTCGAGCTGTGCGTTTCGCCATCAAGTCACTGCAACATCTAGAGAGCTTCGCCGGCAAGTCAAAGCAAGAAATCGCGGAAGACCCGCTCTCAGTGACGGTGATTGGCATGAAGGGCGCGAGGGTCAAGGTGAGAGAGATGGAGAAGATTGAGAGGGAGGATACGGACTGGAAGGACCGAAGACCCAAGGACGAGTTCTGGATGGCGTTGGTGGATGTTGTGGACACATTGAGTGGGAGGCCGAAGTCGACGAGGTCGCCGATGCCGGGGAGTCCGGCCATCAATGGGGCGGCGAAGTGAGTGGGATTTGTGGAAGTCATGTGTTGTCAGCGTTTAGCTTTACGATGTCTGTGCGGGCGTGTAAGTCGCATACTCTAGAATTGAGCACGAAACGGAATGTTTCTCCGGCCCACTGCGCAGACTACTCATTCCGAGCTACCTAAGTCCGCTTTATGCGATCCAATATGAGTGGGATCGTCACCGTCGGCGATGCTCCACTACATGCCAGCTTCTCGTCTCCCGATCAGCGCCAAGACTTTCACATGCCGTAGTCTTCAAAACAGTTGATTCGGCTGCAAACTGCGCTTTTGGTAACTCCGTATACGCTTGTAACTAAAGGTTGGTTTGAGAGCTAATTCGCTCCTCCACGCTTTGCCGCACAATTTTACGGCTTACCAAAAGCTCTCAGGTTCTGCGAGAGCCTTGGCCAAGTCCATGAAACTCGCCATTTGATGGAAGATAATCATTTCGGATCCAAGAGTGCTCTTTTTCAAACCATTCTCCTCCCTGAGGCGATTGAGCACTCGAACAACGTCGCAGATCCGGATGCCTTGGCTCCTCTCGATCGTAGTAGAGACTACAACATGTCTGCGCCCGGAATTGAGTCCGATAGTGACTGTTTGCGGCGGCGGCTGTGAGATCAACATATGCTTCCAATGCTTGGAGGTACCGGGTAGGCGGTGGTACCAGCGAGTGAAGTTGTGACCGGAGAACATAACGCGTGTGCTCTCTCCGGCGGAGTTCCCGGACATTGACCGGAATGCTGGATGTAGAGTGCTAGCTGTTGATACGAACTTGTATCCTGGTCGGCTTGATGCATGCGACGCGATCTTTGTTGGAATCTGCCAGGTGGGCAGCGTAGCCTTTTCAAGGATGAATGTCTCCTTCGCGACAGGCGTAAGGAACATCTTTTGTCGGAGCTCGAGGGACCCTCCATCGACGGCAGTCTGCCAAACAGAATTCACTCCACGGATCATCAGGAGCGCGCGGAAGTTCAGATTGGCGGCGACCAAGATTTTGTCGAAGAGTTCCGGAACGGCGAAGACTTTGTCAGCCGCGCCATCTGCGCTGGGCTGTGGTGTGGAGGACATGGAGCTGCTAAGAATGCCTTTGTTATTGCGGTGATTGCTTGAGATATGCGGAACTTGAATTGTTGTAGTGACAAAGGATGATCAGGAAGATGCGTTGTCGAAGACTGACTGTGGTCAAAAAATTGGAATCGAATATTCGCGCTAGGAAGCGCGCTAAGACAAGAATTCACGTTCGTCTTCATGTGTGGCAAAAAGAACATGCCTTGTGATTCATATCCCATCTATCAGCAGTTCAGATCACCATGAGACATTGAATCTGCGTAGACGGTGATGCAGGTCATGGACGTATGGTCAAGAGTCTCACATGATACCTGAGCAAAAGCAAAAAGAAGCGTGACTACTACTACTTCTTTGGTCATGCCGGCTACTCCGAGTCGGTCATGAGAACCCGCCAAACGCCCGCCTGTGTGAGAAACTCCATTACAGAGAAGACCTGAAGGCTCAATCCATTCTTGATTTCGGTCTTTTTGTTCGCCCAATGTAGAAACACCGTTTAAGGTGGGAAGATCGAAGGCATGTGTGTTGATCTTGTCAGATTGTTCTCAAAGTCTCACCTCGACCAATGGTCGCTGCTTTGTTGGAGGGACCATTCTTTGCGCGTACTTGTACCTTTACTTGGGCCCGAAGCTTTGCCGGTTGAGGCGGGAGGGCGGGCGGAGCGGCGTTTGCGGCGTTTGCGGACGGTGGGGCTACGTCTGCTGCAAGAGAGCTGTGCACGAACGATGAGATATCCTAGTACCTTATCTGTGTATTGAATCATCACTGCCTCGACGCTCAATCTGATGTGCATAGAATACATCTTGCTTCCTAGGCATTCAAAATAGCGCATGATGACTAATCGGCGAAGTGAATGAATACCAAATTTTCGCTGGTGTAACACCTTTTGAGCGGATCAAAGCAACCCCGAAGCATTCAATCCGTGCGCTAAAAGCTGGCATTTCCTCTTGAAAATCGCAAAGCTGATGCGAGCTCCTTCACCACCAGAATGCTCATGCTGCCGGCCCATCAGAAGTCAGTGGCCACTGTGTCGAGACCCCCTCTGGAGACAAGAGGTGCAGCTCATTCGTAAAGGTCTTTTGCCTCAGAGCTTCGGGGTCGCTCATGGCTCTGACTGCTACCAATCCTCAGTGACTAGGCAGTCACTCGAGCCCGGGGTAATCCGGAGTGGCGAGTAGCTTCTTAGCCTTGGCTCTCGCTCTCATCTTCCGCCGCACCTTGAGCAGTACCTCGTCCAACCACGCGTTGACTCTGCCCTCTGCTACATCCGGATCGTGGTCGGAAGCTGCTCGACTGCATGAGATCTGAGCTCTGACAGCGCGGTGTGCTGAACTACCCACAGTGCTTGACTGTGGGGAGCTAGAGAGACCGTGGGCTATCAATTCATTTCTGAGTTGTCCAAGAGTCCGCGCATGGGACACTGTTTTTGCCCCCAGCAAGCCTGACGATTCTTGGTATGTGCGGAACTCAAGCTCGCCGCAAGGAGGTTGAGTGGCCAGCATATTCTCCCAGGATCCTGGTGACCGATCGAGGAAGCTTTGAGTCACGCTCGCAATATAGCCTTGAGCGAACAAATGCTTTGCGGGATTTGAGAGTAAGGGGTGGATCTGTATGATGGATCGAACGTCGCCGCAGTGGGTATTTTCGCCGTACTGCACGACTAACGGCTGTTCTGGATATCCTGCGCGGGAGCAGAGTGTCTCGTATCGTAACACGGGCTCGAGAAAGATCTTTCTTCTCAGGCTCTTGGAGCGGTCCACGGTATCTCTGAAGAAACAGTTCACTTCCCGAGCATGCGTCACATCCTTCATCGAGCAGTCGACGAGGATCAACTCGAGCAGTTCCACGGTGTGGAACACGTTGTTTGCAGCGCTTTCGGCCATTGTGGTCTCTTGTGTGGTGATTGAGTTGATCAGTCTGGGCTGGAATCGAGATGCGAGGTGAAGCTGGTGGTCTTGAAGTCGCGAGAGTGTGTTTCGACGTTTTGGGTCAATGACTTGGTTGTTGCGTGGACGAACGGCCAACAGTGGTCGCTGAGCCTCGAGAGCGGTGTTATAGACCGGAGGATAGAATGATAGCTGTCGGCGAGGTTGGTGTACGTGCAGAGATGATGCTGATAATGGAACCTGGACTCGTTTTGTGCACAGCCATACGTGCAGCCGAATGAAGGATGCGATTGTCACGAGCCTGTTGTGAATCACCTTGAAAGCCAGACTCCATATCGACCACGAATCATATGCCATTCAGATGCTGATGCGTGGAGCTTGGGATTCACGCTTTCCTAACGCTTCACTGGCATTTGCGCTTGCATCGGCCCTCAGTCCCGTGGTCCCCTCTTCTTATTACACGTGAGGAAAACAAAATTGCCAGCCCTTCTTTCTACCGAGCACCGCCTCTGGACACCTGACTGCTCCGTCATCCTCCTCCAAAATCCTACTCCGTCTTCAGCACAAGACCCGCAGCCAGTCGTGCAGAGTTCAGTCGGCCCTCTGCTACTGCCAGCGCGCCTTCGAGAATGACCGAACGAGACGAGAGTTCCACCTGTTCGATGCGGTTCGTCGGAACGCCGCCGGGTCTTGGTCGGAGAGTACGTCGGAGAGTACGGACCCGATCAATCGCCAGTAGCTCCGCCCTCAATTCTCCCAAAGTTTGCGCCCGAGACACGATGTTCTTACGATGCCACCCTCGTGGCCTCCTGATGAAGAACGTGAGTTGGCGGCAAGGAGGCTGCGTGATCAACATGTCTTCCCAGAAACCGGACGGACGATCGAGGAAGCTCTGACCCACGACACCAAGTCCTTGTGGGTTCGAGCCAACGAATGGCTGGACGGACTGCTCGAGTAGCTTCAGCAGAGGGTTGAGCGACACAATGTCTTGACTGCGCGTGCCTGCTTGGGCATCTGGCTCTGCGCTCGGCTTTACCAGCCGGACTATCGAGGGGTCCCGATTTGGTTGCCAGTATGCCCACGAAGTGACGAGTTCCTCACGGCGCGGCACCGCTTCCATGAATATCTTCTGCCTCAGCCCTTTGGAGCCGTCGATAGTGTCCCTGGCAAATGTGTTGATACGGCGCGCGCATGTGACGTCCTCCATCGAGCATCCCAGAAGAATCAATTCCAGAAGCTCCATAGTGCCGAACACCGTGGCAGCGCTGGTGGACATCTTGAAGAGTGATGACCGGTGGCGGAGCTAGCGATGAAGTGAAGGCGTGTGTGGGATGGAGAAGCGCAGTACCGGCGGCGATGCGGTCGTTGTCAAGATGAATTGCGGATCTTGATGAAGATGTTGAAGGTTCCCCGTGATCGAGTCGGAGAGAATGAAGTGGAAGTTGCGGTCGCTGGCTTGGTACCTAATTCGGAATTTGGGTACGCTTGCTGCTTTCAGCCGCATGTCTCCGCCCTCACTTTTCGAGTGACGGATCTCACTTCATTTCCCGTCGGAGAATCTTGTCAAGGAGAGAGTTCCGATGTGAGCTCTTTCGGCAGAGTCGCTGTTGGTTGGTCCTGTAGTCGCCTTGGCAGACAGCTAAGCAGGACAACAACTTTAGCGGTTAGTCGAGCAGAACAGCGAGGAGCGCTGGCAGACATGTCAGACACGAGGCACATCTGTGCGTGATGCTCTACACTTACATGCACGGCTTTGGCCAGTCCTTTCACCGCTGCTCTTCTCTTTCTATGGCTGCCAGTAGAGCGGACATGCCGGTCGTCGCTGTCAGGTCAGCACTGGCAATGGAGTTGAGAGCAGACCTACACTAGTTGGTGCATTTCGCCATGCACAAGAAGATATCCACCAGCATCAAGAATCACACGTCGAAAGCTCCGCGTACAGAATACATACCGCGAAGATGATCCCCATATTTCATTCCCCTTAACTACCGCTTCACACCGCAGCCTCCGTACCCTCACTGACGGTCCCGCTCTCTTGCACATTCTGACCATTCGGAACTGCTGCTGGACCTGCTTCAGCGGCCTTCGCATCCTCACTCTTCTTCTTAGCGGCCAACTGCCAGCTCGGGATAGCGGCCTTCCCACCAAGAAGACGGCTGTAAGGCGTGCTCGCTCCATCCCGGTTTGGCAATTCACGAGCCGCAGTGGGCGTGCTGCCAGCGTTTGGTGTTTGGTTGTTGTACACGGGAGCAGTGTATGGAGATGCGGAGGGCTGAACGACCGAGCCATTCGCCTCTGGAATACCGGTCTCCGCCGCCGAAGATGCAGCACCGTTTCCATTGACAGAAAGAGCGTCAGCGGCCGGTCTCGCGGAAGAGAAGGACGGCGTAGATCTCGCAGGCGGCGCACCGCCACCCTGCATACGGTTCGATACCAGTGTCTTCAAGCTCTTCACCTCCGCCACCAGCTCCTTCAACCGCTCCTCTGTCGCAGCCTTCTCCTTCTCCAACGCCTTCGGTATGCTGTCCCTAATGTCTCCAATCTCCTTGGCGATCCGCTTTGATTCGAGCTCACGATCCTCGTTCGCTGCCTTCATCCTTCCCACCACACCCTCTACCTCTCCTAGAGCACTGTCTAATCTCTCTTTCCGGGCCACTTCATTCGACTTCAACTCCTGAGTGTCTGTCGCCAGCTGATCAAGTAGTGCAAAGGCCTTGTCGAACGACGCATCGATGGAAGATTTGTCCTGCTCAATTTGGGCAGGTGTCGGAGGAGAGATGAGAGGGTAGATGTAGCGCTTCGCCGTCCAGTAAAGGGCATAGCCAGCGCCACCAAGGACAGTCGCAGCGATGAAGTAGTCACGCCAGTCTCGATGGGGCGGCTCCGGAGGTGGCTGTTGCCATTGTGGGGGGTATCCTTGTTGTGCGGGTTGGTATCCTGTGTTGTTGTATTGCTGTGGTTGGCGGTATGCGACGGGCGCTTGGGACGGTGCGGGAGGTTGCCCAACGCGGGCAAGAGAGGTGTCGATTTCGTCTTGAGTCAGGTTTTTGGAACGGAGGAAAGCGATGCGCTGTTCGATCGGTGCGTTTGCGACGGATGGGTCCTGGAGGACTGCGTATGATGTGTTAGGTCTAGGCACGAGACGATCGATAGAGATGGGTTTATCCTCACAGCTCACAGCTCCCTCGATCAGGTCCTCTCGGACCATGTTGGTATTGAGACTATCAGTAACAGCTCTGTACAGTAGTGACGATAGATTGCCAGTATCTTCAAACAGCCGCAGTCAAGCAGTGTGTCGTGTGAGAGTGAAGTGATCAACAGCATGTGGAAGATGAATAGTGGTCGGCTCAAGACGCCTCGGCTTGTCGGAGCGGGAGTGGCCGTCAGCCGAAAAGTCGATGGCAACGACTTGGCGCGCTTTGTTTACTCTTCGGGAAAGCGCGCCGAACTTCGAACTTCAGCTTCATACCACCACGACAGCACACGACTTGCAATCCACGATAATCCTCGTGTCGCATTGCGCTTCTGAGACCGTCATCTGTACTTGTATACTCGCGCGATCACAATGTCACAAGAATCAGGACTTTTCTCCGTGCGGCGACCGCGAGAGGTGAGTACTCGTGACAGCAGGATAAACATGCGCAATGCTGATGCTACGACAGACTCTCGGTGCCGTCTCCCACAATGCCTCCGCGATACCGATGCCAGCTTCCGCGATGAAGCGTTCAAGCTCCACCTCCGGCTTTGGCGCGGGACCACAGACCACGAACCACGCAAGATCGACCTCCGGCTCACGAATGTCGCTTGCGCCTGGACGTCCCTCACAACCAATGTTTCGATCATCTTCAGGCGACAATCTTGCAGGCATGGGCTTCTCGACCGTGCAACGACCGAGTACACAGAACATCTTTGCGAGCACAGGCGGGGGCAGGAAGAGCTTTGCGCCAGTGAGCAGCACACCCGCAAACCCGCTACAATTCCAGGAAAGCACAGCGCGAAGGAGTAGTGTATACAGTGCGCGACCATCGGCAGGATTCGGACCACAGGGACATCAATCTTTCTTTGCGACTGCTCCTCCGATGAATGGCATACCCGCAGATCCTCGACGGCTACGCGACTCCAGCACACGAGCTGCGATGGGCCAGGAGCTTATGGAGTTCCTCACTCAACGCAACTTTGAAATGGAGATGAAGCATAGTCTGACACACAAGACGATGTCGTCGCCTACACAGAAGGACTTCAACCTGATGTTCCAATTCCTCTACCACAACATTGATCCCTCGTACCGATTCCAGAAGAACATTGATGCGGAGGTGCCTCCGTTACTGAAGCAGCTGCGATACCCTTTCGAGAAGAACATCTCAAAGAGTCAGCTTGCAGCGGTCGGAGGCAACAATTGGAGCACGTTTCTCGGACTTCTCCACTGGATGATGCAATTGGCGAAAATGATGGAGCAGTACAGCACGGGAATGTGGGATGATGCGTGTGCAGAGGCGGGATTCGATGTCAGCGCAGATCGAATCACTTTCCAATTCTTGTCGGACGCGTACAAGGAGTGGCTCTCGATCGAGGACGATGATGACGAAGAAGAGGAGGCGAAGAGGAGGATTCAGCCTCACATCGAGGCGATGGCTGTTAAATTCGAACAAGCAAATGCTGCAAATCTGGAACAGCTCAAACAACTGGAGACGGAATCAGAGGCATTGCAGAAGCAGATTGACGACCTCGGAAAGAGCGCTCCACGGCTGGCCAAATTGGACGAAACGATCAAGATTCTGGAGGAGGACCGACAGAAGTTTGAACAGTACAACGCGAGCATGGACGCGAAGGTTGAGAAGTACACACATCGGGCATCCCTACTTCAGCAGGAGATCGAGAAGTGCGAGGCAGAAATGGCCGAAGCGGAAGCCGAGCGAGCAGAGATCCAAAGAAAGGTCGACGAACAAGGCTTGAGCGTGCAGGATATTGACCGCATGAACACCGAGCGAGAACGTCTGATCAAGGGCGTCGAAAGTACACAGGTTCGTCTGGAGGAGGCCAAAGAGCGGACATCAAAGAAGGAAGGCGAGACAGGCGGCAAGCTCGATGAGCTTGAGCAGTGCGTGCAGCGATACAACAGTCTGGGCTACCAGATCGGCGTCATACCCTCCACCGCTCAAAACGCCGCGAACTTCGAATATGAGATCCGACTGCAACTCAATTCGGGTCCGGACTTCTCTGCGTCACAACAGTTCTCCGCCTCTACCAGCGTGGCACACTCTTCCGATCGCCTTCTCGCAGACTCGAATACCGGATACTCTCCACAACATCTCCTCCCCACGCCAGACCTCAAGGAATGCAAACGACAACTCCAGACTCTACGAAAGACTCTGTCCGACCGACGGAACTCGGCACTCGAAGAGGACATGGCAAAGATTGACATGCTGGACAAGACTCGTGAGGCGCTGGAGGACAAGGCAGCTGAGTTGGAGACGTTAAAGCATCGGGTTGGCGGAGCACAAGAAGCGTTCGAGAAGATGCGTGAGATCGGCGCCACGCAGGCGATGGCAAGCGAAGCGCAAATCGAGAAGATGGAGAAGGAGCTAGGGCGGATGCGGTTGGGTATTGGAGAGAGTGTGGACGTGGTCTCTGGCCGAGAGATGAACGTCAATCTTGAGTGAGTACTCTCCCGTCAAAATACCAGTGACACACCACTGACATTCACAACAGATACGAACAGATGACCTTCCGCGCCGCCGAGCTTCGAGAAGAGCTCCATACCGAACTGGAACGGATACTCAAGTACGTCGTGGACTTCAAGATCCACATTCAGGGCACGTTGGAGAACTACGAGACATTTGTGGCTGGAGAGGTCGAGTCGGAGTGGGAGGAGAAGGCAATGGACGAGGCGAGGGACGGAGCTGCGCAACTGGATTACGGGAATGACGGCGATGTGTTTGATGAGGATGGCGACGTGAGCATGGATGATTGAACATCGAAGGAGGAATGGCGTTTGATGATGACATGACCCCTTTTTGTGAGCGATTGACGCTGCTTTCGTGTGGATTCTTTTGGCGATGTGCGGTTTGCCCGATGTGGAGATACCTCTTGAGCGGAACAACTAAGGTACAGCACTGCACCCGACGAAGCAGAGTGACAACGTCATCGGATATCTTGACGCTGCTTCATTGCGGCTTTGCATCCGAAGTTCCTGTCATTGCAACATCCTTGGTTAATGACAACAGGCAGCGAGCATCGGGTAATGATGATGTGCAAGCACCATTTGCGTAAAACACACAGCCCAAGCCACTGATAAGCACGTTGTGCAGTGCTGCCAGTAGGAAGCGCCAGGTCAGGTACCATGCTCATTCAATCCAAGTACCCGGGACGTCTGCTCGTACTCAACAGGACAACTTTCCAAGAGCATGCCAACGCTTTTGCTGAAACGTCCGTTTGCAAGATCATGCATCGCCTGAGCACAGAGCACGTGAGTTTTCACCTCGGGTCTGTATCACTGCATTCCGATTTTGCAGGTCTGTGATGCACTGGGCCGAAGGATCCGCCCCATCGAAAGGGTCCCGTCACTCATTCACTCGTTCACGCAAGCTAGCTAGTGAAAGTCTATCTCATGTGGATCAGAACCGCTCTGTGCACTTTGATTCTCGCCTCAGGCTCGAATCGTCAGGCCTAGCCTGTCGCCTTCGGCGACAGAGTTTTTAAACTAGTCCCCTTCGGGGCTAGCGCCCCTTTCGGGGCAACCTTATGCCCCTTCGGGGCAAGTCTGTTTATATATAAGGGATCTACATTAAATTTAGCTAATAGTAGCGATAGGAAGAGGAAAGTGCCTAGAGGGTCTAAGCTAGTTTCTACACCTCTATATAAGGTTGTCGCTATCTTTTAGGTAAGCAACCTACATAGTCCTATTTCCTTCCCCGATAGTTAACATCCTATAGTAAAAATCCGTATACGCCGTTTATATACCTACCGCTACGTATATACGCGTTTTTTTGCCCCGAAAGCGACTAAAAACTATGCCGAACACGTCCGGTCGTCCAAATACGCCTTACCCTAGCAGTTCTACTAGTAATACGCCTACGGTATATACCGATTTAGACTTCTCCTATCCTTACCGCACCCCTAACGATACCTCTAGCCTCTCCTTATCCGCCGACTCCTTTCGGTTACCTTCCCCCGATAGCGAACTCCCCGACCCCGATGCTACCCTTTAATCCTTTAGTAGTCCGTAGCGGCGCCGCGGGCGCCGTACTCGTATTAACGGTAAACGTAACGACGTCCTCCGACGGCTACGTAATTATTATCTATCGGTCCCTAACTTCGTCGAGTTATAGATTATAAAGGATAGTCGTAAGGCGGCTAAAGGGCGCTCCCTACGGATTAAGGAGAAGATTCGCATCGCTCGTTAGCGGTTTAGGACACTCTAGGGCCGCGGCGTTATTAAGAAGGAGCTAGACCTACTAATTCGGCGGGTCCCTATACTTAGAAAGTTTAGTAGCTAGAAGGCAACCCCGAGGGAGGAGTCTAACGGAGAGGTAGCACGCGGGCAAAGAGGTAGTAAAGGCGGTCGTAGTATATACGTGCAGCTATATATTAAGGATGCTAAAGAGAGTGTAGATAAGCATACACTACCGTCGGGGCAGCGGTTAGCGCCTTTAGGGTAAGAGGGTAGTAATTCCCTCGATAGGGATTCTACGTCGGAGTAGTCGGAAGGTAAGGACGATAAGATACGTCGATATATATAACCGCATAAGTTCCTAGAGGTGTATGCGTTAATCCGGAGTCTAGCCCCTATATAGTACGAACTATTATCGGGGTTGCTTCGTAACCCTCGTAGCGCTCGTAAGAGTAAAGAGTAACATTGTAGGAAGCTTAATCGGCGCATATTCGTATTTACTACGAACCTCCTTTACTCTCGCTACCGTAATAAGTCTAACTAGCTTGCCCGTGTTATAGGTAATTACCTGTCGCTTAGTAGCCTTAATCGTAGGGCATTAGACGTTTTAGCCGGATAGGGACTTATGTCTACCTATTCGACTATTAATATAGACCTCTACAATTACGTAAGGAGGCAGAAGGTATATAGTTCGCGTCGTGTAGTGCATCTTGCGTATATACTAACTACGGTAGTAAGAACTTATTCGCCTTGCTCGCATTCTAAGCATATATATTGTATATAATAACATAAACTTCGTAGACCGGGTGCGGGATTCCTCTATCTCTACTAGGGATGTTATGCGGAACCTTACTACTACGTTAATAATTAAGAGCGACTATATCCCCGAAGGCGGTTTAACATAGGACATGTTTACCCCTTACTAACTATTAAGAATAAAGGGCATCCTTAACTTACCTCCCCTCTATCCTAAGGACGAGTACGCCTATAAGCTCTCCTTCTTTTATATACATTCGGCGATAATAGCGCAGTTTGGGATTAATATAAAGCGCTTAAGTAGCGATAATTTCGTCCGTAAGCACACTAAATAGCTAGGGATTAACGAACTTCCCCCGAAAAGATATAAATATTACCCTATCGGGGCAATATTCCAGAATAAAGGAACTATTAACGGCACTGCAGCCGTGCATAAGGATATCTAGATTAACAAGTTTAAGTTTAATATAGAGGATCCTATGTTCCGCAACCGGTTATAGCTAGTTTACGGTAATTAGTTAACCGCTATGCGTATACGTAGTATTAAGTAAGAATTACGAGAGGTAAGTCGTGCCTTCGACCGCCGTAAATAGCTTGTTAGTCCCTCTTCCTTCTTCTATACTACTATAAACCTCTGCTTTACTATTAGCAAGCTCTTCTGGTCGTACTAACTAGGTAGCATAGCCGATTTGCATTTAGTTTAGGGTAATATTAGCTAGTTTAGCGTCTCTAACTTGCCGAAGAAGAAGTTACCGTACTAGAAACTACGTCCGGTCGTTCTCTAAGGGTACTAGGCTCGGATCGTGTAGTTGTTTGTACTAGCTATGCGTCGCCGGAAGCTAGTCGGTCTATATAGTAGCGACTAAGCTAGGTTAACCGACATTAACGTCGTCCGAGTTGCTATAGAGCAGCTCGAACCCGCTATGTATATATCCGTCCTATCGGAGATATATAACTAGATCCTAGCCCCGGAAGCCTAGCAGTTAAGTAGTAAGGACCCTGTGTTAGTGTAGTTTAACCCCGATAGGGGTATTATATGCCCCGATAGGGAGAAAAAAAGGAGTGTTAAAACTTTAGCGTTAACTAGGCATATACATATTACCGAGTTATAGATAACACTACGCTAGGCTATACGGCGCATAGACGTTAGACACGTTAAGCGGTCCCTCGAGTAACTAGCTATCGTATTCTTCGGGGCTAGATAGTCTAACTACAGTAGGGAAATGCTATACTTCCGATAGCTGCTACTAAATTCGACCCTAGAGCTTCGACATGCCCTCCTCGTATACGGTTTTGTTAATATAGCTAGTCGATATAGTAAAGGGCTTACTATAGACGAGTTGCTAGAGCTGGAGAACGGGAGGTACTAGAACGAGATAAAAGCCCGTAAGAACTCTACCTATAATGTTAATGCTATCTTTATTAAGGTAGCCCTATCTACGAAGGCTACTACGAAGTAGCACGAGTTACTAGAGGAGGAGTTTGGAGCGAAGAACTCTAGAGGGCACTCGTATAAGGACACTAGCTATAATACATAGGGTCTAGTTTAGAAGCTCCTTCGGGGTTTCGCAGCTCTACTATTACTAGGACTTACTTGTTATAGTTCCCCCGATAAGACGAGCATCCGTAATCTATATATAGACGGACGTTCCTTAATCGGCTCTTAGGTCGACGATTTTAATGTTAAACACGTAGAGCGACGTAATGTAAGGGTCGCTATAGTACTAGAAGACGTCTACACTCTAAGGCATAATTAGAACGGGCTAGAGGTAGACCCGCTTGCCTCGCATAATATTAGGGAAGGGGGTAGTAACGACAGGGACGTGTTGCTACTCGATCCAGAACTATACTAGGCAGTAACACTTAAATTCTATAACTATCGGGGCTAGAGATTACTTAAAATTAACGCTTTTTAGCTACGGCGGGCTAAAACTAAAGAAAACAACGCTCGGTCGCCCTAGCGAAACCCTTTACTGCCTATCGGGGTAGAGGGTATCGCTGTCGGGGATAGTTTTACCTAGCTAAAACTAAAGAAAATAACGCTCGGTTGCCCTAGCGAAACCCTTTGCTACCTATCGGGGTAGAGGGTATCGCTATCGGGGATAGTTTTACCTATCGAAACTTAGAAGAAACAAACTGCCTACCCTCTACGACACCGTAGTACTACTTCCGCTGCCTCCAGTACTACTACTACTACCTCTATTGCCCCTAGCCTAGCGTCCGTAGTACTAGATACGCGCCCGCTATATACCCTTCTTACGTAGGTACTCGCGCATACTAATCTCGACGGCGCTGTCTACTACTATATTAGTAGGCGGAAGTCCGCGTAGTAGGGCATTCGTAGCGCCGTATATATAGAACGACTGTTAGCCGAGCTAGATAAGCATAGCATAATCTATATTGCTGTTATTATTGCGGACCTCCTATAACTATGCCTCCTACGCCTTGCGATAGTTAGCCTCCTTAGTCTTCTTAGTAGCGGACTACTTGTTAATCGTCTTACGCATCTTATAAGCGTATTTCGACTACGCTGCGCGGAAGTCCTCGAGTTCCTTGTCTAGCTTATTATATGTCTCCTTGCTGCACCTATCGGCCTTAGCCTTGTCCCTTATAGTCTCTACGTTTACGGCCCGTAGGCGGAGGACTTCGAGCACATTATATGCGCGGTTAAAGATAGTAGTACTACTATCCTAGTACTTACCTAACCCCTATGTCTTACTAACTATTGTGCATAGCTTATAGCGGGCGTCTGGACCCTAACTGCAGTTGTTACAACCCCTCTATTTCGGGGCAATGCCGCTAGCGAATATGTTCCTATACCGAAAGGTCCGAGGGTTAGCACGCGCTACCCGCTCGTAGATAAGCTTTAGACACTCCGTATAGATTATGCTATCTCGGGACTAGACTTCTAGCACCTATTTAAGCCCTATAGGTATGTTGTCGTAGATACGGTCGACGTCGTCGGTTAGTACTAACTAAATGTCCGTAGAGGTAATAGAGATAGCGAGTAAGTTCGCCGAGGTATCTCGGGGTAGATTGTCGGAGTCCGAGCGAGGCACGCTCCTACCGAAGCCTCTACTAGGGCTGCCGGGGCTAGAGCTAGCCCCTATATTACTATAGTTACTACTTAGTTGCTACGTCCGAGTGCCGCTAATAGTGCGAGAGTACGTACGGCCGAACGTCCTACTACGACCGCTTCTATCCCCGAAACTACTGCTTCCGGTAGACCCTAGTAGTATGCTATGCTCGCTACTGCCTATACTAGAAGGAACGGCATTAACAAAGTCGTATAATCGAACTCCGAGTACTTCGGTAGTCGTGGAGCTACTACTACTAGGCTAGCCGCCGCTAGTGCGTATAGTAAACCTAGCGATAGGCCTAGAGGTAGTTAGATCTCCTAGTATATCGGGGATTCGGGGGAAGAAGCTAGTCTCTCGGGGATCGTAGTATCCGCGGACGGGGTCGTATACGGTATAATTAGGGTCGATGCCGGCGAAACGAGGGGCGTTTTACGGCGCCGTAAAGGTAACATAGTTAGATAGTAGTTCGATGTTTACTAGCCGTAGACCCGCGCGTAGTACTCCGGACTAAGTATAGCGCATCTCGAAACTAGTATTGCGGAGTGTAAGGCTACTAACGTCTAGTATACGGCTAGCTACGGTTGTGGATATAGATAGAGATAGAGATTAAGGTAGGTCGATGTTCTTACCGCGGGTAGGGGTTTGCCTTATAGACATAGGTCCGGAAGCGCGGTAGAAAGTTAAAGGGGGTTAGCGTATGTAGGCGGCGCGGGTATAGGAGGAGGTAGAGTGTCTACGCGCGGCTATAGTGTCGGAGATAGCGGTAGTTAGATGCTCGTACGTAGGGAAGAGGGTGTAGAAGGGGCGTTACCTATCGGGGCAAAGGGGCTACCGAGTAAGGAAGCTACGAAGGGAAAAGTTAGTATCGGGGTTGCGGTCTACACTTTCGGGGCAACTTACTTTAGCCGCGCATACGCTTACGCGCCTAAGCTACGACTATGCGCTCGGTTTCGTCCGGTAACTAGTACGTCGACGGACGTAGCGAACTCCTAAGCGAACCCTTAGTGTATAGAGTCTCTCTAGCACGATCTATAATTATGTCCGAAGCCCTCTAGCGTAGGCTACGATCGGATCGGTTAGTAGCGATTTCGCTCTCTATACGCTAGCGCGCATTCGAACGAGGTATTAAGAAGACGTTTCTAAGGGACCTAATAAGTTCCCTAGCCCTATTAGGTTTGTTAGACTTGTCGGACTTATTGTCCGGAGGCGCTATATTAGGTAGCGGCAGGGGTTGTTAGGTATAATAAAGTGGAAGGTTAGTGTAATAAAGTGGAAGGTTAGTAGAAGGTTAGTAGAAGGTTAGTAGAAGGTTAGTAGAGAGGTAGAGGAAGAAGAGGGAAAGAAGTAGGTAAAGGGAGGTTTATAAAGCACCGATAGGTCGACGCCGGCAGGGTCGCGGGGCGGAGTAGTTATTAGATGCGACTGTTTACCTCTAAATTTATAGGCAACTGCGCATACGCACGCTTATTCGTAATCCGCGCCTGCTAACGCGACAATACAATAAGGACTTACGATAATGCTAGGTGCACATGCCGTCCGTAGCACCGGTAATAGGGCATATAATCGTGTATATAAACATAATTAACCTACCCCGAAGGCTAAGGACATGTAAAAATAACTAGATGTTAACGGGGATCGTAGCAGAATACTATCCTATATAATAGTCTATATATGCGATAGCTAATAGCATACGATAGTATTATATTTTCCGTCCTCGTATATAATAGAGCAAGTAACGTTAGTAGATATAGACGCTCGGCTTCCCCGAAAGGGTATACCGCGCACGGTCTAGCTAGTATATTAACATTTAAACTCCCCCTCGAAGAGATGCAATATATACTACCCGCTGCTAAACTATACCGGAGAGGGCTCGAACTAAGTAACAGATGCCCCGAAGGCATAGACGTATGTGTAGATTGCTCGACTACTTAGTCGGGCTACCTATTAGGATGCGGCGATATTGCTGCTACTACTACTATAACTACTACTACTACTATTACCGCCCGCGCATCGACCCCCTCGCCTCCCTCGTTAAAAGAGAAGAACATAAATATATAAAGCGATAATATGTCGTCTACTCTATATAAGAAGGCCTACGCGCTGCTCCCGACGGCCGTGCCCGATAGCGCTAATACCCTACGGTATATTAAGATAGCGCTAACACCCTACGGTGTGTTAAGACAGCGCTAACACCCTACGGTGTAGCAGTAGATTGTTCGATTAAAGGAAAGAGATATATACAAGCAACCCCGAAAGGCTACGGCTAAACCCGAAAGGGTCGACAAACCCCGAAAGGGACGACAAACCTACTATAGATATACTATCTCGCTATCGGACTCGACCTCCCGGGTAATCTACTATATAGATTAGCGCCTTTCGGTGTTAATAGACGATTCCTTCGCATTAGTCGCTAGTTCCGCCGTTGCCTGTTATTATTACTATTAAGCAAACTATACCTAAACCTATCTTCGACTAGGATATTAGCATGCTAGCCCGCGTTGTTGTTCTTAGCCTTCGGGGTAACCGGCTTATAGGTAGTTCGGTAGACTAATATACCGGCTACGGGCGGAGAGGATAGGATATCTATGTTCTTATCTCTATACCCCGAATCGAAACTTAGGCCGATGCGATTATCCGGCTATAGGGTCGCATTTAACATAGTAGTAGTAGCCTAGAAGGCAAGGGTCCCGTTATTGTCCGCCCTCCGCCTCTTAATATTGCGATCGATAGTAGCGATACCTACGCTTAGTAGTACGCTTAGTAGAGTCGAATCGACTTCTAGACTATCCCCGAGTGGAACCTCGATACCTAATCGGCTTTTACTATAAATGCGGCGTAGTAGCGGTGCCTCGAAACGCCGGGGGATTAGCGTAGTCTTTATAGTCGACGCCTATTATATAGCGAGCTCTACCTCGTTGCGCCTCTCTTATATTACGAAGGCACGCCGCTCTAGTTCTAGCATGCCCTCTAACATAGCCTTCTACGCCGTAGCGAACGCCTTCTTAGCTCTTTTCCGCTTCTTAAGCTCTACTATACGCGCTAATGCCTAGCTATACTTAATATACGTAGCGGGGACGACTAGCCGTAATCCCCGAAGTAGAAGCTCCGTACCCCGATATATATTAAAGTTGTCTAGGTCGTACTACTCTTAGTCGCGTTCCGACTACGACACTAGTGCGGCTCCGATACGCTAGTCGAGGACGGTAAGGTTAAAGTTCTACTTACTATAGTCGTTCCGGTCGCGACTATTAACTCGGTTACGGAGATTAAACTCCGCACATATCCCCTAAGCTAACCTTTCGGGGATAAATATAGTTAGCGGCATTGTAAACTAGCGACCCTTTAAGGGATATATACAATTAACGACGCGCTCGTACTATGTCGTTAATAACTCTAGAGCAACACCCCCCCTACCTTTCGGCTTCTTAACCTCGGCGGTAATTAGCGCGAACATAGGATTATCCTTCGCTAGTAGTAGGTTGTAGCGCCGCCCGTTATAGTACACTTCGGCCGGCACTACCGGTAGACGCTCGATGTACTCGTTTTCTAATAGAAGGTCGTCCTACGCCGCACGACTATACGGTGCATTAATAATGTTATGCAGATCTGCATCTATACACGCCCTAGACTTCGTCTAACTCTTATTAAAGAAGCGTAGGGGCTTGGGTTTTAATAGCCTCTATTAGGAAGGCGCTAGCGAGCCTACCTAGCTACTACCGTTATCGGACTCGCTAGCATCCGTATCGGGGTTAGATTTATTCCTATTATCGTTATTATCCTTATTATCCTTATTATTACTTTCGAACAGTAGAGTAGTGCATTCGTTATAATAAGTAGCGACTAACCTACGCCGCTACTAATACGTCCTACGTTTGCTTTTCGGGGTACTCCCTAGCGTAGGATTACCTAGCCTTAGCCGACCTTCTATATCGAATGCCTATAGCGGGAAGAAACTATAGCACTACGTCCGCTTGCCTATCTCCGGATCTCGCCCCCTACGACCGAAACGCTAGCGGAGGTTTATAATGTAGTGCTCTAGCAACATTTTCCACTAGATAATGCGGTATATACGAGGGATGTTAATGCCTATATACAAGGCGGTAGTAGCTACTAGAATCCGGATTTGGGAGTCGTCCGTACAAAAAGCCTTATATCGGAGGGTCTGGTCGTATACGCTAATGCCGGATAAATACATCTAGACGACGTTAATAATACAGCGAGGACTACCGCCTACTTCCTATACATACCGATCCCCTTCGGGGGAACCGGCGGTCGCTAAAACTAGCTATGCTCGGATGTAGTTTATTAATACTATAACCTCTATACGGCTGTCCGTAAAGATAATCGTACGGGGGATCTACTATAGGTTTGCTACCCCTTCGGGGAAACTACTAGTAATCGTAAAGTACAACTAAGCGAATTTCGAAGCCTTACTACGAACGATCGGTTTAAAGATATACGTAT